>JAODXP020000108.1:0-37500 GCA_027497455.2 Sardinella longiceps
ATTGTGTGGTGTTTTTCTCATGTATTAATGTTAAAAATGGTACTTAGGGAAAGGTTATGAAAATGTAAAAGGTCTCTGTCAAAAAATTAGGCCTCTGTGTCTGCCGAGGTAGGCCACTATTCTCGTGTAAGCATTTTATGAGCACAACACATTTGGATGTTATCAAAGCAAAACAATAGGTGGCCTGTTTAAGGAGCAGAACAGGGAGTCTGCATAAGAACCTTGGGGGCGCCTCCTGTGTGTGAACATGACTTCCGAATAGACCATATTTGGAATTTATGATTGCCAAAGGAAAACATTTAGGGGTTTGTTAAGTAGGACAAGGAGTATCAAACAGGTACCAGTACAATGGTCACACAAAGAGTTTAAGTATGAGCTAAATGCTATTCTGGTTTTCAAGTTAAAGAGAATTCATATGTTGGGGTTACCATGCCACTGAATATCATGTGATGTTCTTGGAAAATACCGTGCCTTTTATTGAAATCTTGTAATATGAAGTATGTGCCATCAGCAAAAAACCTGGTACCACTGAGTTTAAACACCATAGAATGTCCTTGTATGTTATTCACAATTATTATCTAACTGTCTTTTAATTCCATGTAATCATGTCAACTTAATGAATAGAGGCTTAAGTGTCTGATCCAAGCTGAAAATGTTTTGAAAACACCAGGTGCACAGTCCAAGATAAGGGGGCACATCTTCAAGGCCATAATAAACACTCTGTACAACCGTAATCCAACAGCCCCATCCAAGGGTCGAAAAGCAAAGCAGTGATTTGATTTAAATGTGGTCTAATACCTCCACCTTGTGACTAAAAGGAGTAACAAGGTGTGAAACAAATGTTGAATATTTATGAGATTTTGATAAGTCCAGGTAAAATAATTGGGCAAGGGGTGAGTGAGAGATAAGACTAAGAAATCTGGTTGGGCATATTCAAATATTAGTGGCCCCTTAAAACAGACATGCACCCCTAGAGAAATTCGAGAATGCCTATGAGACCCGAAAATCACTTGGATGAGACACTGTGCTTCTCCCGGTGACATTTACGTATTTTATGTTACTGTAATAAATCAACATCAACATTATTCCTGGCGCGGACATCAGTTTCTTTAAAAAAGAGTTCAATAAGTAAAAAACCACAACAGTAGAAACCATCCCAGACAGCAGAGGGCATGTTCGACGGGTCAAGATACGGACCAGAAGCAACATTCTGGAGAGACCCATAACTAAACTCTGCCTTCTTCTGGAGACTTGACATGACGTGACATGACGTGACATGACTCCGACTGACCCCTACATTGACTTTAATGTCTTTACCTTTTCTTTGTACTTTAAAGAAGACTTTCTGAAGAAGACATTTTTCATTTTTGCTCTTGGAAGAAGATATTTTTTCATTTTTCCTGTTGAAGATTTTTCATTTTTTCTCATTGAATAGAATTCTGAATAGAATAGAATGTTTTGCTGATATATGGACTCTAACTATAACTATAGCCTACTTGATGGCTCCATGTTTATTATTGTAATTGTCAGTATTATGTAGACAATTAGGGGCCGGGATGTTGGAGCCATTTTTGATATTTTGTTATTTCCTTTTGTTGATATAAATACATTGATATGATAATGAGAATGATAATAATTAGTTCATAATTTCATATTATATTATCACTGATGACGCTAAAATAGTCAATCTGTGTCACCGGGTGCTTGGGTTAATGGGCACAGATTTAGGCTCACGTTAACGCACGTAACCACACCTCCTCTCACACTACGTATACTGGGTGGCTCAGGTGATTTTGAATCAGCTGGCGGGAGTAGGGGGGATACAGTTTTTTGACCATACCGTTCCGAATGCCTTTGTTAAGACTTTAAAACTGAAATACGAAAGCAATAAACGTTCAAGATAACAAAAGCTACTACGCGTCAATAACTTCACTGGATACTCTCGCCAAAGCGTCTCCGCGCAAATTTGTAAACTGCGCCGGAGGCCGCTTCAGTTACTTTGAAAAAATGTGTAATTGAATTATAGTTACTTCAAGATATATGCAGGATTACAATTTTAGTTACATGATCCCAATATCATCTTCAGAAATATTGGCTATGTGTGCTTCATGTACAGAACATACAACATCCTCTATTTACAACTACAGCAAATGCCACTACAGCTAAAATATACTATTCTAATACAATAATTTCTACCATCATGTTGGCAACACTACTCAATTGTAACTGGATCTACAGTGGTCTAAGTTGCAGTAGCATGGAGGCCTGACTGTCAGACAGAAACTAGAACATAGGCCTGTAGCCCAATGCTGGATATAAAAATGAACTCTATTGATCAGGTGCACACATACTGTATGAGCAATCTCAGACAAACAAACACCTGCTTAGTCAGTGATGTTCAACAAGTAATTTAACTATTTGCTCGTCGTGAAATCTGACACTGCTGTGGGAGTTAGTGTCAGTGCTGAAAAATATGTGACAGTTAGCCTAACATTGCCAGGATTGAAAAACTCTGCTTGACAATTGAATTTTTTTCCTTCAAAAATGTAGGAATGTAATAAAAAAGTAATCAAATGTAATTAGTTACATTACTTTATTAAAGTAATCAAAATAGTTACACTACAATTACATTTTCGAAGGGGTAACTTGTAACTGTAACGCATTACATTTCTAAAGTAACTTACCCAACACTGGTCCTTGAACAGTGTTGACCAGGGTTGTACAGTATAAGTAGCTCATTTCTGGGGTATGTTTCCCAAAACCACAGTTACTAACCAGTTAAGAAGTTTGATAGTTGGCATTGACAAAGTGCATTACTGAACCACCTGAAAGAATGCATCAAATAGACTTGATATAGCCAGCCTCCCCAACTAGACTTGATATAGACATTCTCACAAACTAGACCTGATACAGATAGACTCCCCAACCAAGAGGTGGCTCAGTAGAAGAGTGCTGATGTGCAGTGAGTATACCTTAAAGGATGTGGGCTCAAATCCTGTGAAAGACTGAGGGTGTGAGTGTAGTCGATAGGTGAAGGCTGAACTAATACATTTGTGTAATTTAAATAAGAAGTACCAGTTAACAAAAGTTAAAAAAAAGTGATTATAATCTCTTGCATCTTTGCTGGATTTCTCCAGGGGGCCAAATAAGCCCCCCATCTCTTTCTCCTCCAACCATCTAACCCTGCTCCTCTCCTCCTGGGATTCATCATTGGCTTCTTCCATCCCTCTGAGTCCATGGAGCTCCACCACAGGTCCTCAGTCAGCAGGCAGAGCTGGGATTGAACCAGCAATCTTGAGGATGGGGATCTCCAGTGTTGGGCAAGCTACTCAGTAAATGTAACAAGCTAAGCTACCAGTTACTCCACATCATATGAAGCTTCACTACACCAAAGCTACCAGAAGACAAAATGTAGCAAGCTAAGCTATGAAAAAATGTCAGAAGTACACAATAAATGCCAATAAAGGCCAATAAATAAGAAAGGAGGAGGAGCAGAGGCACCCTGAGATTTGATGAAGGCCATTATTTTTCTCAAATCTCAGACTGCCTCTGCTCTTTCCCTCTTTTTTTTGGACTTACACTTCACCACGTACAGATGAGCACCTGAGTAACATTGTTTGCACAGCCTCCTGACCACTCTAAGCTCTTTTGTGTTTTCTCAGGCCTATGAATAAATTCTGTGATCCAACCAATTGTACAAGTATTAGTGATCAAACTATCAGGCATACAATAATAACTAACTAATTGTATCAAAATGTAGCCTACTTTTATATGGCTAAGATATTTTTTAAATTAAACTTCATCAAATTGACACGATAGACACAGTTGATTTTCACTATGGACACTTTTTGGAATTATGCCACCTGTCAGGTAATAAATGCATCACAGTACTGTAAGAACTGATCCTCGGTGCATGGCCTAGCCCTAGATGAAAGATTTGCTGTTGTAAACTGATGCCCTGAAAATGTAGCTAATGGGAAAGCTACCACACTACATGGCCAAAAAAGTAGTCAAACTACTGAAAAGCTATCAGATTCAGAAAATAGCTACACTACAGCCAAGCTACTCAGAAATGTAGTTTAACTAGTAGCTTCACTACTTGTAGCTAGCTACTGCCCATCACTGGGGATCTCTGATGCTACCGCTGCACCACTGGCTCTTCCAGGCTGATGGCAAGTCCTCTGGTTGTGACTATTGCCAGTATATGAGAGGTCATATGATATAGCGACACCTGGTGGGCAAATACGCTCATGACTACATTTCAGTCTTCAGCTGAGCGAGTAATCAGTTATGTTGTCCTGGACTCCGTTTCCCAACAGCGTCGTTGCAAACTAACGTAGCAACTTCCGTGGCTGGAACGACGGTTGTCCGGCATTTGTGTTACCCAAAGCTGTCGCTAAGACTACAGTCTTTACAACTACAGTCGCTGGAACTTAGTCGTTACAACCACAGTAGTTTCACTGTCGTTAGTGTTTAGAATCGTTCCCCAACGGCGTCGGATGACCTTACCATCGGATGTGGGACTGTAGTTGCAGCGACAGGTGTATAGCTGTCGTTAAGCCTCTTCCTCGTCTGTTTGGGTCTTAAAACTGTCAAATTGAGCATCATTTGATGCATTACCCCCACCTACAGGATTAACTAATTCCCACTTCAATTTCACCATGTGGTAAGATGCTGTTTGAAACACAAATGCTCCAGTTATCCATAGAAGTTTCAAAGAACAAACAAAGATAACTTACAACACCTCACCAACCATCACGAGTAGGCTACAGCATGTCAAATATATATAAAAAAAAGACAACTTCGTTCCCGCCTGGATTCGAACCGGAGATTTGACAAAACACCAATCAGCTGTCACAGGTGTGCTTAGCCTTAATCCTCATCTCCACCATTCCTGATAATTGGGATGAGGCACAACTCGTACTTGACTACCAAAAGAAGTACGTTTGTAACTTTTTTTTTGTTTAGTATGGAGACTCATTAAATAACGTGGTTATCATCAAATAGCCCATACAAATTGAAACACTCATGTCGGGAAATATTATCTACCACTACCACTAAGTTTATCATTGTGTAGTTTATTTATCAACACTAGCGATTTTATGAGCTTAGTGATGCTACAACTTTAGCCATGCTATGTTGACATGCTTTTTGCAACGAGTGCTTCCGAATTCTCCCCGAACGCTGCCGAAACATCTGGGAACGATGTAGTTGGAACAATGTAAGTTGTAACCAATGTCGTCAGGACTAACATGTTACGACAGAACTTCAAGCGCGTTGGGAATTGGTCGTTGTTTGCCATCTTTATCGTTAGTAACTGCGTCGGACAACGGTGGTTAGCTAGCATCCGTCGGGAAACGGAGTCCAGTTTCTTACTTCTGGACCTAATTTGAGTCTTTCTCTAACCTGATGATTCCTTAAAATACAGCATAAGATTCTATGCACAGTTTGCACACACCATGTTTGTAGATTTTGTACACAGATCAGAGTAAATATCAATAAACTCACTATAATTATGATTTCTACTGTATGTAATTGTATTCATTCTCATACTGACTATTGTAACACACTTTTCTTTTCCTTCATCTAGTGGCTGATATCCAGACCACAGCTATGGATGAAGATCTCAAACTGGGGCTGCTCTACTCTAGATTCTACTCTAGACTCTATCTACTCTAGATTCTACTCTAGACTATCTATTGTAGATTCTTTTAATAAAGGAATTTGCACCTGTAATACAGTAATAACCTACTATTGAAAAATAAACACTTAAAGCAAAGGCTTACTTTCCAACTTTCACACTCTCAAACACACACACACAGATAGATACATACACACACATACACACACACACACACACACACACACACACACACAAACAGAAATGAGGAAGAGTGTCATCATCATGTGACTGCATGACTGTATGTCAGAATTGCCAAAAAGCAAAGATCACTCAGCCTGCTTGTCCATTTTTCACAATCACAAAAGATGAAGTCAGGGATGGATTTCTGCTGGATTTCTGCACAATTACGCAAGACTTTGCAGTGTGTGTTTGTCAAGCTTGTGTGTGTGTGTGTGTGTGTGTGTGTGTGTGTGTGTGTGTCAAGCAGTGTGTGTTCGTCAAGCCTTTGCACTGTGTGTGTGTGTCTCTCTCTCTCTCTCTCTCTCTCTCTCTGTGTGTGTGTGTGTGTGTGTGTGTGTGTTTGTGTGTGTGCGTGCGTGTGTATACGTGAAGCTTTTGCAGGCTTCATTTATGTGTGTGCCAAGCAAGCATGTGTGTGTCATTTTTGTGTATAGAGAGAGATTCATGGACAACAGTAATTAAAGGTCATAAGCACAATCTGTATTTAAAGGAGAAGTTCACTTTCTAGCATGTTTAGCCTCTTTTCTGGGGTGTCTAGGGTGAAATAGAATAGTAAATGGATTATTCTGATTATAATTGAATATTATGAATTGGTCCTGTCTCGAATATTTGGCTCATTTAGAATCCCCCTTTTCTGCTTTAAAATGGCTTGCTATGTGCATGACCGATAATGTCCTTAAAATAATCTTAAAGCTTTATTTCAAAACATGCCCATCTCACCGAGTGGTTAGTGGTGTCCATTGATGTTCCAAAACAATTATCATAGTGAAATACAGTTCCTATCCAGCTTTATTTGCCTTTTTGTTGTGATAGTTGTTATTACTATGGCAAAAAAAAAAAATAGTTCCAGAACGTTCAAAATACCGCATAAAATGTGACAGAAACAAGATAATTGTACTTGAGTACTTGTGTGTATATCTGTGGTTGTACGTCCACAAACAAATCATTCTGAAGTGTGTGCCCTACTTCATTTGATTATGTTTTTGGATTCATGCCTCATAGTAGGCCTATTCGGACCTGGACATTGGTGCTGTTACTATCTCAGGGTGGCGTCGCCAGGCTAAAGGAGTTGTCTCCTTTGCCTTCCTTCTCTCCACCACAACATGAATTCCAAAACATAAATATTTATTCAACAAAGAGAGGATGGCGGTGCAGAGCTGAGACAAGCAACTATGGAAGCATGCTTTAATAACACACCAATATCATACATTAAGAGAAAACACAGCAAGGCTACATAGCAAAGCTATGAGCAATACAAGAAACACCACAGTCTGTCCCTAAACAATTGCATATGGAACGGGGTGGACTCGCACTCAAAATTGTAAAAACATGAAAAAATACTAAAATACAGTGGTTTAAAACTAACTTGTGGAGATTTTTCTCTTGAGTGCGAGTCCATCCCGTTCCATAACTAAGAAGACTTTGACTAACGCACCTGAGAACTCCTAAGAGGACCTAATACAAGGCGAAGTTTCCATTTTGGCCTTAACAATTACACACATTTACACATACTACAGTATTTCCTAAATGACACCACTGCAAGCTTCCCACAAACAGTAACAAAGAATCACTGACTAAACCTTTAAGATCCTGCTCTTGCATGATTCAGATGCTTTCCCTCATTTATATCACTGACATGTTAACAATAATATTACTTTAGATAGGTCTACAATTCTAATAGTATTGCATCTTATTTTTTATTCTGTATATCACACACACACACACACACACACACACACACACACACACACACACTATTGTTAACATTTGCCTTCTGTGAAATACAGTAGGCTAGCCTACATTTAGTGGCCTTGAAATGAGCTGCAACATAAAAGTAAAATTGCCATTGCCTTGGGTGTCTGTCCATGGAAAGTATGAATTATAGAAATACTATGATGGATCTGGGGCCCTTTGACATAATTTTGTAGGAAATAGCTCCATCTACAGTAGGCTACAGGTGACCAAATAGACTTATGGTGTGTGCCTGCGTGAACGGATAAAAGTGAAAGTAAAAAGCAAGGTAGTGATCACACACGGAAGACGAAGAGGATTAGGCTATGTCGGCTATCGATAAAGTATCAGTTCGAATATGATTAAGCGTACATTAACATCATTTATAACGTTTGTTTGCAGTGTTGAGCAACTTTCTGTGTGAAAATATAAATATACAGTAGGCTACTTGTCAGGAAATGGGCGTTTTGCAATTCTATTATGTAAAATGGCAGGTGATGTGAGTTATTTGACTGAGGTAAGCTTCAATTAGAGAAATCAACTGAACGGTGTGCAGCACGAATTGGAAAAATATGCGACATTTTAGGCTACATATAGGCCTAGCCTGCAGTCTGATAACAGGCTACATATTTTGACTGATACTGAAGCTGGTCTTTGAGAGTTAAGAGGACCGTCGGGAACATGGCGGAACGAGAAGACAAACTCAAGGGGCAAAGGTAAGTAGGCTAGGCTAACTGCAGCACAGCACAACTGTTCTATCTGCTCTAATTGAAACAAAAAAGAAAATGTAGCCTACATGAGGACTGTTATTTTTAAAAAGCTATTTAGAGGATGATTCTAGGCTAGGCTATTGTGTAACTTTTTTAATTATTATTATTACTTTTTTTTAACTAATAGAGATTGCTCATGTGACGTATTACCCCTATGCATTTTGGGTAGAACAGGCGGGCGAGCATATTTATAATTGACTTGCACACAGACATAGGGCAGAAAAAATGCCATATACTGACCACAAACATTATTTTTGAAGAAGTCACAGGGATATATTGTGTATTTTCTTTCATATGTTTAACTCAGTCAGCCTATAAAATATTTACTTCCTCAGTTTGCAATAGCGTAATGAAAGTTATGATAAATGCAGCAGAGCCTATGTTTGCCTATGCCAGTGATAAACAAAATCCGCTCCTTAAAAGAAATCTACGGGACTTGTTCAACTGTCGTGTTTACCATCTTGTAGATTACAGGTGGAAACCCATCTTCTGTCTTTTCGCGGCCTGAAAAACTGTGTTTATCCTTCATGGATGTGAGTTTTGCTTCATAGTATAGTGGCCAGCTTAGCCTGGGAACTCCCATGCTCCTTTGAACGCTTATTTCATTTCACTTGTGATTTTAGTTTGGCATTCGCCAGGTTAGTGGCCAGCTAAGGATCAAAGCTATATCGTCAAAGATCTTTAAACAGAATCCTCTCTCGTCACTCGCATTTTGGGTACCACGCATCCTCGGCCTTGTTGTTTCACACGGACTGTTATTATTGAAGCACATTCAAGACTTTTCAAGTTGGGCAGAGCCACAGTTCTCCAAGTAGACTGTCAGTTGCGCATAAATCCACTATCTGATTTACGATCGTTAACTAGTGTAAACATTGGCGCTAGCTACGGTATTTGGAATACTTTGTTGCTTATAACACGACTAGATTAAGCATATTTAATTGGGGAGCAAACGCCACCCACTCGCTCTCTCTGTCCTTCCCATTCGCGCATGGACAAGGTGCACACACAGACATGCACGCTCCCTGTCTCTGACTCCCCATCTTTGCAAAAAACAAACAAACAAAAAAAACATTAGCGCTAGATACGGCATTTGCAATAATTGACTATTGATTAAGCATATTTAGAATTGGTTAGCAAACGCGCCAAATTGCTCTCTCTCTCTCTCTCTCTCTCTCTCTCTCTCTCTCTCTCTCCCCCTCCCTCCATGGTGTGCACACACAGAGACATGCACGCTCCCTGTCTGACTCCCCATCTTTGCATTATGCATTTACGCTATTCCTTATTGATTTGTCATAGTAGATAGGTCTACAATCCTCTTTACAACTTGAAAACCTAAAACAAAGGGCAAATGTTTTTTTATTTTGTAAAGTTCAATTTCATTCATGTTACATGTTTCACAATAAGATTATGCTTCAATAATGATTATGCCATGTGTATGGTTGTAGACAATGTAGGCCTAATTATTAGCCTACTATGTCTAATGACACATGCAGTGACTTTAGAAGCCAATAGTTTCTTTCTTTTTTTACATTAAAGAGTTGGGATAAAACATTTTTGGGGGCAGGAAAATAGACAATGGCTTAGTCATTTTACCAGGGCTTTCTTGTTTCATGACATACTATTAGTATTGCCATTTAAGGCCACAAAACTAAGTTTTATCCGATTACTCGATTAATCGTGGAAATTATCGACAGAATACTCGATTTCAAAAAATATTCGATAGCTGCAGCCCTAATTTCTCCATAGGGGACAGTGGATACTATGTTAACTCTACAGGATTAATAGATGTGATTTCCACATAGGGGACAGTGGATACTATGTTAACTCTACAGGATTAATAGATGTGATTTCCACATAGGGGACAGTGGATACTATGTTAACTCTACAGGATTCATAAATGTGATATCCACATAGGGGACAGTGGATACTATGTTAACTCTACAGGATTAATAGATGTGATTTCCACATAGGGATGATGTCACAGATGGAGCAAGGCAAGTCTTAAAACAGACTTGAGGTTATTTAAAAGAGACTGATGTAACAAATACTTTCAGATTAGATGGTAGTACTCTATGGGATTAATAGATGTGTTTTTAAATACCTCAGGTCAATCCATCATGAGAGGCCTCCATCACCTGTGCCCACTTGTATGTCCATGAAGAGTGACCAGTCAGAGGAACGCTTAATACACTTCAAACATGATGATGTCACAGATGGAGCAAGGCAAGTCTTAAAACAGAGTTAAAATATGAATAATTGGTGTAATTCTGTCCATTAATGTTCATTTCATTTTATTTCTGCAATGATGATTTTGCAGTGGTGGTGTACAATGCTTTATTTATTTATTCATTTATTTATTTATTTTGACCAATTCCTCATCTTATTCCATCATCAAAGGCCTCCATCACCTGTGCCCACTTGTGTGTCCATGAGGAGTGACCGGTCAGAGGAACGCTTAATACACTTCAAACACGACAATGTCACAGATGGAGCAAGGCAAGTATTTAAAACAGACATGAGTTTACTTAAAAGAGACTGATAGAACGAATACAGTAGCCTACTTTCAGATTAGATGGTTGAAATTTTCTAATACGGGGCAAAACCACCTTTTTGCGTAAATCAGGCATGGGCTGCAGTAAAAGCAGTTATTATTATTAAAAAATAAAATCTAGGATGTCCAAGGGTCAAAACCTGGGTGGACAACCCAGTCAGCGAGTGTTATTTATGTGTTATTGGCCACTTTATGCCTCATTGTAAGTCTGAGTGTAGCCAGAGGCGGTGACACACCGCACACGAGTCTCGAACCCGCCACCCCGCCAGCTGCAACAAACCCCACGGCATGGGAGTCGAACGCTCTAAACACTGAGCTAAAAGCCCAGGCTTGGCATCGGTTAGGCTACATATGGAGCAACATTTTATGGGTGAATAGGGTAAAAAAAAAAATAGGTATACTCACACAAATTGGCATGCTGACTAAGTAAAGATAAAACTTTTTTGTGTTGCAAGTTTTTCTGAAATACTTTTGACATTCATGTAAATGAGTCATTAGCTAATGCACTGTAGGCTACCATATGTGGCCTACTATATGTATCTCTATTTAGATGTTCTGTTTTGTAATGATAATTTCAAAAACATCCTGATTCCACATAGTGGACAGTGGATACTATGTTAACTCTACAGGATTAATAGATTTGATTTCACCATAGGGGACAGTGGATACTATGTTAACTCTACAGGATTAATAGATGTGATTTCCACATAGGGGACAGTGGATACTATGTTAACTCTACGGGATTAATAGATGTGATTTCCACATAGGGGGCAGTGGATACTATGTTAACTCTACAGGATTAATAGATGTGATTCCCACATAGGGGACAGTAGATACTATGTTAACTCTACGGTATTAATAGATGTGTTTTTAAATACCTCAGGTCAATCCATCATGAGAGGCCTCTATCACCTGTGCCCACTTGTATGTCCATGAAGAGTGACCGGTCAGAGGAACGCGTAATACACTTCAAACATGATGATGTCACAGATGGAGCAAGGCAAGTCTTAAAACAGACATGAGGTTATTTAAAAGAGACTGATGTAACAAATACTTTCAGATTAGATGGTTGAAATGTTCTAATGCAGGGGTAGTTTTTGGGGTAAATCAGACATGGGCCTCTGTAAAAGGTTGTTATTATGCAAAAATGAAATCTAGGATGTCCAAGGATCAAAACCTGGGTGGACAACCCTGTCAACAAGCTGCTTTTTATGTGTTATTGGCCACTTTATGCCCTATTATAAATCTTTGGAGGGTCATTTTATGGGTGAATTGGGTAACAGAAATAGATATGCTCATAAAAATTGGCATGCTGACTATGTAAAGATAAAACTTTTTTGTGTTGCAAGTTTTCTGAAATAGTTTTTTTAACTAATATGAAGCCTCTCATGATGGAATTCCATCATGAGAGGCTTCCTTCTCCTTGTGTGTCCATGAAGAGTGACCAGTCAGAGGAACGCTCAATACACTTCAAACACGACAATGTCACAGATTTAAAATATGAATAATTGGTGTAATTCTGTCCATCAATGTTCATTTCATTTTATTTCTGCAGTGATTATATTACAGTTTTGGTGTACAATACATAAGTTTACAATATTTCTGCGGTGATCATGATGCAGTGGTTGTGTACAAGACACTAGTAATGTATAATTATACAACCAACTTGATGTCACAAACACAGAGCGGTGCCAAAATGCATTCGTGCCATAAAATATGTAGCCTTTTTGGGGTATTAGATTATTTCATATGTGTAATAAATATGAGCTAACCCAGCGGACATTTGGATATCAATTTGAAGTAAAATTGACATCAAACATCGACATCAAATTGACGCCTGCATTAGGTGAAAAGTGAAAGATGAATCAATGTCAAAATGTCACTATCAATTTTACATCATTCTATTGATGTCAAAATTAGGTTGAATTATCAACATCAATGAGACATCATTCTATTGATGTCCAAATTGTGTCAAAATGAGGTGAAACGTGAAAGTCAACTCGACATCAAAATGTCTACATCAATTTGACATCATTGCACTGATCTCAAAATAGTATCAACATCTAATGTCAAAATTAGGTGAAAAGTGAAAGTCAAGTTGATGTCAAAATGTCAACATCGATTTTTACATCATTTTATTAATGTCAAACATTAAAATTTCAAAATCAATTTGATATTGTTGGATTAATATCACAATAAGGACATCTTTCAATGCCAATATTTGGATAAAAGTTAAAATTGACATTGAAATGGCAACATCAATTTGACATTATTCTACTGATGTCAATATTAGTTGAAGCTGCCAATATTAATTTGACAATATTCAATTCCTATCAAAATTGGTTTCAAACTGAAACTCAAATTGACATTAAATATGTCAGTGTCAATTCAATAGAATGATATGAATGGCAAATTTCAAAGTCAAGTGTATAGCTCTGACGGCTCTCACCTACGGTATGTGCACAGTGCGTAGGCGGGGCTAGAGAAGAAGGGGCGTGTTTTTGCACACATTTTGTGTGGATAGGGCTCTAAGAGTTAGCAATTTCACAAAACCTGACACTCTGGAGGTGGGCTAGGGATTGGCAAGGGGAAGGGGAGTGTGGAGTGCATTCTAGGAGTTGTAGGCTTTCAAAAGTAGTTTTCTACCGGAGTCAAAATCTTGTTTACTAAACATCAAACTGGATATCCTTTTAATGTCAGTTTGATATCGATATGATGCTTTGTTTGGGACATTTATTTGACAACATTTTATTGTCAGCCTTATTGACCTTATGCTTATTAGAGCAATGACTGGATGTTGTAATGGTAAAATCCTAATCCTAGATATTTAACATGGAATCAAAATCTTGATAAACCCTAAAATTGACTTTGACTACAATTCACTGGACATCATTTTCATGTCATTTAGATATTGATATGATGCTTTGTTAAGGACATCAATTTGATACAATTTCCATGTCAGCTCTATTGACCTTATGCTTAATAGAGGAGGGGCAGTATGTTGCAGTATGTAACCTTTTTTTATAGATGTGATGTTAAAATCCTAATTAAATTGTAGATATTTCATATGGAGTCAAAGTGTTGATAAATCCTAAATATCAAATTGATGTTGACTACAAATCCATTGACATAATTTTGATAACATTTAGATATCGGTATGATGCTTTGTTACTGACATCAATTTGATATTATTTTAATGTCCACATTATTGACCTTAGGCTTAATAGAACAGTGACTGGATGTTGTAATGCAACCTCTTTACAGGCCACAACTGGTGACTTTGAGATCCTAATGAAATTATAGATATTTAGGATGCAGCCAAAAACTTGATCAATACTAAACATCATATGGATGTGTACTACAAATTCCTGGACATCATTTTGATATCAGCTTGATATCGATATGAAGCTGTATGTAGGACATCAAAATAATGTTATTCTAATATAAAATGTATTGACCTTATACTTAATAGGACAGTGACTGATGTTGTAATGAAACCTCTTTACAGACAATAACTTGAGATGTTAAAAACCTATTGAAAATGTAAATATTTAATATGGAGTCAAAATCTTGATAAATCATAAACATTAAATTGACATTGACAGCAAATTTCTGGACATCAATTTTATATAATTTTAATATCAAGAAGATGCTTTTGTTCAGTACATCAAATTGATGTCAATTTAATGACTATTGAAGCTTAAAAATCAGTAATTGGATTTTTTAACAAACCCTTGTGAGACCTCTTAACATGCCTTAACTTATGATGTTAACATCTTCATGAAATAATGTATATTTCATATGGAGTCAAAAGCTTGATGAATTCTAAACGTCAAAATACGTCAAAATGCCCACTGGGAAGGACACTCAGAGGAAACTGCTCCCTGAGAAAACAGAGCTGATCCTGCAGTGTGTAAAACAGCCACCGGGGGCAGATGTGCTCTCTAAAATCATTCAGCTCTCTCAAAGTTAATTTCTCATCATGCAAAGTTCATTTATGCAATCGTTCCCTGTTAGGGAAAGTCGGTCTCTACATGTAACCTATCCAGTGACACACACACACACACAGCCACTCTCTACATTTAACCCATGGGTTAATGACACACACACGGTAAGGTAAAATACACTAACCCTGAACTCTGGACGTGAGGGGTTTTGCTCAAGGGCACTTCAGCCTTTGGATATGTGTTCAACCTCCTCTCCTGCCCACCCTTTTCCCCCTGGTCAGGATTCAAACTGTCTGCCTTTCAGTCACAAGCCTGACGGCCGATTCACACACAAACCTGTGCGTGAGCGGCGCGTAAGTGGTGCGGGTGCGGTTTTAGGGGGCGATTTCATTTAGACTACATGTTAATAGGTTAGGTCATTCAGACTGCACGCGTGTTCTGCGCAGCTCCTGTCCGGTTTCTGAGCGGTGAACCGCGCAGCTCCCGCGCTGCTTTTTTGAAATAGAAACAAGTTCTATTTTTCCAAGCGTTTTCAGCACGGTAAGCGAGACTTGCACAGTCTCCAAAGATTTTGAATGCAGAGCTCGGGCAGCCGGTTCGCGCAGAACACCGCAGAGACAATTTCTTGTGTGAATGCCCAAGCCCACAGGCACCGCTCACGGACCGCTTACGGACCGCACCGCGAACGCACAGTTTGTGTGTGATTCGGGCCTTAGGCCCTAACCAGTAGGCCAGGCCTGCCCTGATGGTGGTAACAGTGAAATCATGCGCAATGTAGCATTGAATCCATGTAACAAGCTTGATTCAGTTAATTATTTAGTTTGACACATAATGAGTGTGTTGTGTGTTTATGTTTTAAAAACTCAGAGGCCTAGTGGAGAAATGTGATCCAGATGTTGCAAGTGCCCAGTTTACCCAACAAGACCTCAAACAAATATTCCAGGTTTGAATGCAATTGTTTTAATCTTCAACTTCCATTAATATAAATATTTCTCTTGAACTTGAAATTGTCTAACTCTGTCATATTTTATTGGAAAAACACCACTAAACTAAACTACAATTTGGGGGCCCCTTTCAGCCTGGGGCCCCAGACAATGGTTTGCATGTCCTGTTGCGACGACCCTGTCTAACTATAACAGATTTTGCTGGACAATTAGGCTAATTGACCAAGAAATTATTGCGATAAACGATGATATTGACATTTTGAGTTACTACTGTATTTTACAGAACACATCTAAATTTACCTGCACCCACTAATTGAAATAAATAAATACATTTTTGAATTTGTACAGACATAGGCCTGATAGAATGATTAGAAAATGGTAGCACTCATTTCAAGTCTCTCTTCATAGCTAGGATGCTCCAGCTCTTCAGCAAGTTCAAAAAATATAAATTGGCTGCCTCATTAATTAAGCCAAAGTGTTACTGAAGAAATACTGAAAGGTATAATCCGGAGTGAATCAACACATAGCCTTGCTATTTTATACTGCTAAGCACTAAAAACAGGAGGCGATTCTATTCTATCCCGCACCATTAAATGAATTAATTAAAATAATAAAAATGAAGAAATAAATAAAAACTATGATATGGGCTGATCTTGTCTACATTGGCTCATGCAATTGCAATACATTTACTGCAATGTATTAATTTAATTTATTCCAATTATGCTATCCCAAAAGTATAAACTTTCATAAACTGTCTTTCAGTACAACAGAAACATGAGACACATGTCAAGGTGGAATATGGTGTGATGCATGCCTACAATGCATGAGCACACTTTAATTCAGGGTGAAATTCATTTATTATTTCCATTCGTCCTGGTGGAATTATTTCATGTTAGGCAAAGATAATCTGGACGGATGTTTAACACTCCTCGAGTTGAAGATGACAAAACGTTGAAAAACCGTTTATGTCTCTCATAAGGTTGAATGGGTAGCTAAATGTGCCCCACTCTTTCTCCCTTCCTCACATGTTTTACCGTCAACAACACTCTCGCTTGCTCACTCGCAATTTAATGATTTTTTAGCGAACGCTCAAGACTTTCACTCGTAGGCGTCCATGAGCCAACATCTAACCATGGAAGTCTCACAGAATTTCTTATAAAAGTTAGAGATGCGTGTGTCTTGATAGATATCCGAAACGATGGCTACTTTCTCTCTGTAAAGGTTAGGCTTGCTCACAGCGGTGCAGGGAAGGTGGATTGTTAGCAGCAGCTGTCGCACACTTTTCCAACTGCATGTATTGCACGTGATCGAGTAAATATGCCCGAAGTGAATTTGATCGCGATCACTAATCGTGATCGTGTAATCGCCCAACCCTAGTCTGAGTGTGTGATTTTGTTGGAGTGCAGGCGCGTTGTTTGACCTGGCCATTCAAGGCTGAAGCCCTCTCTGTGCCGTCAAGTAAAAAAAAGTAAAGAAAAATAAAAGACAATAATGGTGCAAAGGAGAATTTTGCACAATTCCGTTCAGCATAAATGCAGCAGGGTTTGTGAAAATTATGAAATGAAAAGGGGGGAAATACAAAGGGGAAATAATCCAATTGAATGAACTGCCTTTATTTAAAATGCATCATGACGTTCTTGTCCGTTATTTGCAGTTACAGTGGAATCCGCTTATAGTGGTCACGGATATAGTAATCAGCCGCTTATATAGATCAAAAGGCTTGGGACGGAATCATTTATATACAAATGCTGTTTAAATAATTCGCTTATAGTAATTAAGAAATCCGCTTATAATGTTCATTTTTGGCCATTTTATGAATGTAAACATGTGCAAAAATAATTTTAAAATTACGTGTAGTTATTGGATTGATCATGCCCGGTCTCGCAACGCTCCGTTGAGCGGACCCTTGGTCAGGGAGAAGGCTGCAGCATTAGCAACAAGCCTCGGAGACGAGAGTTTCAAAGTTTCTAGCGGCTGGTTTGAGCGATTTAAAAAGAGGGAGAACATTGTGTTTAAGAAGCTGCACGGGGAGGCTGCTGAGGCTGACACTGTGTCACGCGACGAGTGGCTCGAGCAACAGGGTCAGAATGAGAGAGGTGTAGGCTACAGTGAGGAGAGCATCTAGAACGCTGATGAAACAGTCTTGTTAAAAAAAAAGCACTGGCTGCAGAGCCGACACACGGCACATAGCCTATAAGTTACGTACCAGAGTTATGTCTGCGCACAGCGCAGTATGGACTGTTACATGTATTAAATTTGAATGATACGGTAGGCCTACTGTAATAAAATTCCATAAATGTGGAAGCTACTGTTTCATTTCATTGTTCTCATTGAATTCTGCATAAAAATAAGTGAAATAAAGGTAAATTCGGTTTTAGTAATCAACCGCTTATAGTGTTCAAATTGGCCCGGCCCAACGTGACCACTATAAGCGGATTCCACTGTATTTGCATTTGCAGTAAAAACACAAACTAGTTGGCTAAACTTAAAATGAATTGTGATCTCTTGGAAACTAGGCAGTGTTGGCGTGAGCGCAGAGCAGATCCACCTTTGTGTTTTCGCATATGAGCCAGCGCAAGTGGGTTCTCTGCTATGCAAGATATAGAGTGCACTATTTATTTAGAAAATAAAGTGATTTTCAAGTGTAGTCGGTTTCCAACCCTAGCTATGTTAGCTTACTGTAACAGCAAATTTATGGTAGCCTCATAACACTTGATCCATTTAATGAAGAGTAGTTATTTAATGAAGAGTAGTTATCACCATACAGTAAACGGCCATGGCTTCAGCTTTGAGGTCATAGCGGACCTTCGGCCTATCTTTTCTACGGTATAGCTCTGTTTGCATCCCTGACTAACTACTGGCAGATTTTTTTGCTGCATTTTTTTCAAACAGCAAATCTGAGAACCAACTAATAATATTGGTGTGGCCTAAAGACTAAATTTTGAGTGTCACACCAAATGACTTGGCGTCATGCCATATTCACACCATGCGGCAATTTGCATACAGAATCCTATATTAGTTGCATTTAAAGTAATGTTATGTAAAGGGTCACAGTTGAGAGACATAATACCGTAGTTCAACATGAAAATGGGATACTAGGGAAGTAGTGAATCACCAAATTGAGGTGTTGTAGCTTTATAGATAATAAATTAGTGATCAAATTTGTGATAAAAATATATTAAAGGTCAAAATATTCAATAAACTAACCTATTGAAGCCTATAAACTTCGCCTGTAAACTTCCGCTGTGCGCGTCACGTTCACTCTTCACGTTCAAACGTACAGCAGAAGTTTATAGGCGGCTGTGAGATGTCGGAGAAAATAGTTCCAGGATTTTCAAAATGCTAAATAAAACACGACAGGAATGGTTTTTCACGACGAGAATTGTTTTGCATGCCCATATAACAGCACTGATGACTCGGTGAATAGCATATTTGAAAATAACAATGTTTTAGGTGGTTTTAGGGAACATTGTCAGACATGCACAAAGCTAGCCTGTCTGAAGCAGGAAGGGGGGGTTCTGAAATAGCCGTATACTCGAGACAGGACCAATCATCCAAATTTTGGTGTCAATCGTTCTATTGCACCCTAGACACTCTAGAAAAGGGGCTAAATGTGTTAAAAACCGAACATCCCCTTTAAAAGTCAACATCTGGGTGATCAATATATAATTGAGAAACGGAAAATGAATTTAGTTTGTTTTATTTATTTAACCATTATTTAACCAGAATGGCTCTTCTTCCAGGGAGTCCTGGCCAAGAGTGGCAGGCAGCAAGTTAAAAGTTACAAGAAAATACAAGGACAGAGAACAAAACTAACAAGACATTACAGACAAAATCAAACAACAGAATCACATAGAAAATGAAGTATGTGACAAAGACAAACACTGCAAAAAGACAAGACACACATTCTGTACATATAGATCCTAACTAAATGACACATATTTAGAAGCAATGGCAATGCTCTGTAAGGGTTGATTTTAAAAGATTTTTAAACATATTTACAGAAGGAAGTGTCTCTAAATGTAATGTGTTCTGTTGTTCATTCCAGGCATATGATGCATAATGTGAGAAGGATGTCTTGCCAAGTTCAGTCCTTATTGAGGGTGTGATTAATAGTAACTTATTTGTTGACCTTTTACTGTTTATACTAGTGTGAAAATAAAGCAGTGCTGAGATGTATTGTGGCAAGTTACCCAGCAGTGAAATTTTCTTCTAAGAGAAAGAGAGGGCCATTGTACCATTTCATAGAGCAAGCAGTGGTGAGTCCTATTTGCTGTTCCTGTGATAAAACGCAGGGCAGAATGATTTTTCAATAGCAATTGTGAGGAATGCATATAAATTGTATCACCATAATCTAATACTGATAAGAATGTGCTCTCTACCAACCTTTTCTTGCTTTGTATGGAAAACACTTTCTTTGTCTAAAATAAAATCTTAATTTAGGTCTGAGTTTCTTAAAAGGCATTCAATATGTGTACTACAAGACAGTTTATCATCCAGCCATATTCCTAGATATTTAGTATAGGAGGATACCCTTCCTAACTGTGTTCCATTTGTGGTAATAATAGTGCCATTACAAGATTTGTGTGATCGTGTAAAGACCATAAATTTGGTCTTTTTAGCATTTAGAACCAACTTAAGCCCTACAAGGGAATTTTGTACCTGGTTAAAAGCAGACTGTAAGCAAGTCACAGCCTCTTATACTGATGATGCAGAAGTGTATAAAAGTGTATCATTAGCATAAAGATGTACTTTTGTGGGACCTAAACCCATGCCTAAATTATTTATATAAATAGAAAACAAAATGGGGCCTAGAATTGGGGCACACCCATTTTTACCTCCAAAGAGGATGAGGTGCAGTCATCAATGGTAACACGTTGAGATCTACCACTCAAATAGTTTGAAAACCATTTAACAACAGAGTGGCTGAAACCTAGCCTAGAACTCTAGACGTACCCCTAGCGGTAGCAAATTTTAATTTGCACAGCAGGTGCGTCTAGAGGCCACTGATAGAAACCCGTTGTATCCTTCCTCTGGCGGCGGATAACCAATCACAGCGCAGTATGTGTACAGGAAATCGTAAGGCGGGCTTTGTACGATGACGACAGCCCTGCTCAAATCAGAGCAGAATCGTCTTTGGCTTTAGTTTTGAACGAATTGCACTTGTCGTTTTCTTTGAAAGTGAAACAAGAAAGTGCGCTGAAGTTTTTCGTTTTGAAAAAGATGTCTTTGCCGTGTTACCGACGGGCTACGGGAAAAAGTTTGATATACCAGCTGGTACCAGTGGCCGGAACGCTAGCCTATTACGTGGAGAGGCAGTTTGAAAGACAACGCAATCACCCGCCCCTCCATTGCGGTACAGTCTATCAGTGGTCTTCAGACTATACATTCTTATGATATAGTCTGGCGTGTCAGGCTAGCTGAAACCTACACTTTTCAACCTTTGCAATAGAAGATCATGACAGACTGTATCAAATGCCTTAGACAAGTCAATAAATAAGGCAGCGCAAGATTTTTTGTTGTCTAAAGCAGAAATAATATCGTTTGTCACAGATGTTATTGCAGTAATGGTACTATGTCCTTGCCTAAAGCCAGACTGCATGGGACTCAAAATGCTATAGTCAGCTAGATAATGTTTTACTTGTTCATTTATGAGTGATTCAAATAATTTAGCCATGACAGATAGTCTGGAGATATGACGATAGTTGTCCAAATTAGAAGCATCACCCCCTTTTAACAGTGGGAGGACTAGTGCAGATTTCCAAGAAGTTGGAATAGAGCCGCTGATCAAGCTCAGATTAAAAATAGCAGAAAGTGGGTCAGCTATCAAACTTGCAGCTAATTTAAGAAAATATGACTCAATATTATCTGAACCAGCAGATTTTTTACAGTTTAAGTTTAAAAGTGCCTTTTGTACCTCATGGGCTGATATGTAAGAAAAGTTAAAAACATTGAAAAGGCTAGTGGAGGCAGCTGAGGATTCATTGTCCACATTGGAGGGTGGAAGGGTTGCCTGTGTTACCAAACCTGCCTTGATAAAGTGCTCATTAAACACCTCTACTAAATTTTGTTTACCCCTCACTTCTCCTTGATCTGTTATAACAGCTTCAGGAGTGGTGGAGGGTGGCATATCCCCCGAGGTAGATTTAACCAGTTTCCAGAAAGTTTTAGGGTTATTTAAGTTCTCTTGTATTAAGTTTAAGTAGTGCTCACTTTTTGTGTTTTTTATTAATTTAGTACATTTATTTCTTAAAGCTCTGTAATTTAACCAATGTTTCTCATCATTTCTCAACCTTTTAGCTTTAACCCAAGCCTCATTTCTCTCTCTAATCGCTACTGCAAGAGTCTCATTAAACCATGGGTTATCTCTACCCTTCACCCTATATTTCCGTAGAGGTGCATGTTTATCAATTATAGATAGAAATGTGTTTCTAAAATAATCCCATGCCAGTTCTACATCATTCATAAAATACACTCTATTTAAATCACTTTGATGGATGTCATGCAAAAAAGCCTGCTCATTAAAACATTTATCATTTCTTTTCAAAATAAAACGTGGCTTCACTTTAATCGGTTTACAGTTTCTTACGCAGACAATTGCGCAGTGGTCACTAACATCATTGGAGAAGACGCCCACAGCAGGGTATTTAAATGGAGCATTAGTAAGAATCACGTCAATCAGTGTAGATTTGTCCATTTTCTTCGGATTAAGGCGTGTTGGTGACTGTACCAGCTGTGTTAGATGTAGCGTATCGCATAAATCCCTTAATGTCGAGGTAGATAACCAGTCCCAATTTAAGTCACCTAAAACAATAAACTCATATTGAAGTTTCTGAAGAAAGTCTGTGAGTAAAGCAGTTGCTTCTGTTGTTGCTTTTACCCTAAATCAAACTTTTTTGAAATATGATCGGGACAGTCACAAACAATATCACCACAGTTTTTGACACACCTTTCTATCATTTCATTATGATTGACACATTGGAACAAAAAAATAAAAAATCCATGTCATGTCAACCACCCATTTACACCCATCTAACTGTAGTGCAGTGTTCACTTTCACAATTGACTTTAACAAGGGAAGATATTCACTGGATTATATCAGTACATTTTTCACTGTGAAAAAATCATATTATAGCCTTCGTCCAACAAAGATCAATATAAACACTTTAATTCTCAGTCACAGCACATATCAGTCTAGAGCTCTGGTTAGAGGACCTTAATTCTTTTTACACATATGCATTATACATATTTATACATAGCCCTCTAACAACAGTGCTGTTGGTTGTGACGTGTTCAAGCGAACCCATCGCTCCATTGTTCAAGCTGACAGAAGTAGAAGGAGAAAGACATATTGAGTGTCCTTACCCCCAACAGTTACCATTTCACTATTCCCACTATCTAATGAGTGGGAGATGACTGCAGTATTATTTGCTGTATATCACAAACTGAAGAATACTGATACATTATTTGCAGCCCACATTCATAAGTTTGAGATAAATGTAATACAGTCCAACACAACATGCAGTTTTACCCCCACCCAACCTCAGACACCATTCACTCGACCCAATGACCCAAGACACAAATGAAATAAGAGACAACAAAAGCTAACACTATTCAAAGCATGCCATTACAATGACTCCATGTATAACAGAAGCAAAACAAAACAAACCATTTAGTTTTACTCTAAACTACAGTATTGCAATTAGTGGTGGGCCGTTAACGGCGTTAACGTGCTGCGTTAATGACAGACTCTTATCGGGCGATAAATAAATTAACGCCATTAATCTATTCTCAATTTGTCTCTATTGCATCGCGCAAAAGAATCCATTCCGTTTTATGGAATAGCGAATTCATACCGCTGGGAATCTGCTTCCGGGTTTTGCATTACCAACAACAACTCACCGCATGTAAGCTAAATGTGATGACAGTCGTCAGTGCAAGCAGTGAACATGCAAGCTGCCACTGGAGGAGGGGAACACCAAACCCCATGGCTACCTCACATTAAGTAGCTTTTGCTAAACCTTATCCTTTTATTGTATGTCCTCAAAATTAACTCATGCCATGTTAAATTAATGTTCAATTATTAATGAAGTAGTAGGATATAGCCTATGCTAAGCTTAGCCTACTGGTAGCTCTATTCTTGGTTAGGGTTGCCAACTTTCAGAAATCAAAATAAGCCATTATGGGCAGATATAAATGAAATGCATCTCAGAAAAGTATAGAGCTTAATTTTGTGCTCAGCCTAATCTAGGCCTACTGTACTTTAAAAGTACAAATTTAAACTGTATTAAGTCATTATTTATTTAAGAAGGCTGTAAGGTGCCATGCTTGCTCATTGTGTGGAATTATTTCTTATTTTTAAGTTGAGAATTACTGTTGGCACGCTGCATGTTGTGTTACATCTAAGATTCAAGGGAACATAAAAATAAGTACAATGCACCCATAAAGTAGGCCTACTGTGTTACATTCATCTCATCTCAGGCAGTAGTAGGTTTAAAAACAGTCATAAATGAATCAAAACAGTAAATACTTCTAATTTTTTTTTTATTTATTTATTTATTTTTTTTTAAAACTGGAGGCACAAACACCATCCAAATATTTCTTATGTGCCACCTGGCTTAAGAGACCCACTCTCAAAGACTTACTTTAAGTCATTTAAGCAGCACACACAAATTATAAATGCCTTCAGCAGAATTCAAATGAGCCATTTTAATCTAGATTAATCTAGATTAAAAAAAATAATCTATGCCCACCACTAATTGCAATGCAAATGCTATTCCAGGTGCTTGAGGAGAAGATCATCTCCTTTGTGAAAAATGAGCTGAATAGATTCCAGAAGATTCTGAGTCCAGATTACCAAGAAAACTTTGAGGATAAAGATGAGGATGAGAGTGATGCCAGAGAAGGGGCTCTCAAGATGGCGCTGCACTTCCTGAGGAACATGAAGCACAAACACATCGCCGACAAACTCGAAGAAAGTAAGAAATCTTAATAAGATTTTTTTTTTTCTTTCCTATGTTCATGTATGCCTATACTTACATCCCTATCTAGTTCAAGGTAGCAGGTTAGTAGGCATGCCGGTTTCATTGTTATTTATCTATTCTGTTATTTTATTTTCATATGAGGGGTGGGATGTGGGAGAAGAATGGGTGGGTTCTAGTGGGTAAAAAAAAAAATGGAGAATGCGGAGGGAGGGGGGTATGTTTAGAGATATGATTGGTGGATAACCACGATTACATTTCTTGCTTACAGGGGTGATAGCAGTCCGGCGCCGCGCCGGAAATCCGGCGTAGCGTGGCTCTGTTAAAAAAAAAAAAAGCTTTCCCCATCCCATCAAAGAACGCAGATCCACGTTACGAAAAGTCCCTTTCCCCGCTCCATTTGCTGTGTGCTGCAGACCATGTAAAGCGCATCGCAACCCTTCAATCCAATCAGAAATAGGACGGGGCGGGTCTTGGTTGTCTTGGCCAATAAGAGACGTTGGTTGCTCGAGTAGTACTCCTGGCATGTAGTTGGGGGGGAAAAAGCTGTTTGGGTCGGAGACAGTCCTGTTGCAGCTTAAAATTGCCTCACGGCTTTCTAATTGTAATACATTATTAAACATTGCTTATGAGTACCTTAACACATGTCAGCAAGCAGACAAGTTATATGAAGAATGTCGTAAGTGTTAACCGATGTTTAGAAAAAAAAAAAAAATGAAACTCAGCACGCAATATCACCGCGCGTGATGCACCTTGCTATTGCTTTGGTAGTTTGCAATTTTTTTTTTTTTTTTTTTTTTTCGTTCTCCAGTCTGCGCAACGGCGCAGGAGTTCAGTAAAGGCTTTGCGGACTTTTGAATGTAATGGGAAGCAAGCACTGACCTTACAATGTGAGAAGTTGACAATGTCTCTCTCTATCTCTCCCGGATCTCTGGCTGAATGTTATGCACAACGGTGAACTGGCACTTATTAATTTCGGTGAATATGCTACTTGCACGAAATTCTCAATAAAGTTTACATCATGCGCAGCATGATCGGATGATGGGAATAGCCTGGTTAAAGCAATATCTAGGAGAGAGGTTGACCTAGGGAGAGCAGGCTTTATTGAAGTAGGCTAAAACCGAAACGAGCAAGCGCCCACATTTTCAGTGGCATTGTAACGGAGTGTGTCCGGCGTGTGGTAGACTCAAGGCATGGAAACGGAATAATGCAGACGTCTTTCTTTTATTTTATATTAGGCCACCGGCGGGGTGCTTAACATAACAAATTAACAAACAAACTAAACAAACAAAACACTGATCAAACTGAAAATAATCAGGGGCAAGGCCCACAAACTAGGCAATATAACATACAATCATTATATCCTCTCGCCTCAGAGGCGAACCCCGACTGTTACGCACTGTAACTACTATCGGTTACAACCAAATCATGGTTTACAATCAATTAAGACATTGACTTATGTTTACAACCTATACATTGCAACTGCGCAAGCATACAGTACCCCTTTATCATCAGAGAACATAATAACAGCATGCCAATAAGGCAATAACACAAAAAGAAAAGATGATCAAAAACACCCCTGTAACAAGCGCTTCCCAGCAGGAGCGCGCTCGCAACTCCATAAAAAGGTTCCACCTCCCATAGCTCGGTTTGATCCCCGCTTATGATAACTTTATTTGTCAGTAAAATATTAGGCTATATACTATTGTATTGTCAGAGCCCCCACAGATGTTTGAGTTTGCTGCTTTCATGGGAGCCAGACCTCTCTCTATGGGAGCTCAGCTCCCACTGGCTCCCACCTAACTCGAACCCTGCATACGAGCTATCTGCTCACCCACGGCATTGCCCCAGAATTTAAACGCCAGCTGTCTGAGAAACTTAAGAATTGTATGTTTTCCCTTAATGTTGACGAGGCAACAGACAAAAACATGGACAAGATCATGAATGTCCTTGTCCGTTTTTTTACGAGGATGCTGGGAGCGTGAAGACTCGCGAGATGCTGATCAGCATCTTGCCAGTAGGATAATTAACATCGCAAATGCAGAAGCCTTAACAGCAGAGTTAAATGACGTCCTGCGCACATACGGCCTCGACTGGAGACAAGTGACAAGTATGTTACTTGACAATTGTGCTGTGATGAGGGGGAAAAGGTTAGTTTATTATTTCTGTTCTTGTTATTAAATCATCAGTAACAATAATGATTCATAGTAGGCCTAATAATAACTTAACAAAAATATCGCATAATAACGTAGGATTATTATTATTATTATTATTATTATTATTATTATTATTATTATTATTATTAGTCTTTTTGTTCTAATTATTTTTATTAGGCCTATTGCATTTGTATAGCCTATAATAGCACAATTCACACAAGACTGCTGCTCAAGGTGCTTCACAGTTAGATCAAAAACAACAATAGGCCATAACATTATATATATATATATATATATATATATATATATATATATATATATATATATATAATACTCATTTGATTGGAGGCTGTATAGTTGGTAAAGCATTCACCATGTTTTCAGGAATACATTCTAGTGTTGAATTGTTGAATTGGGGTTAAATTCCCACCTCAATTATAACTATACTGCAACAGCACAAGCCTAGAATGTATTTCTACATAGAACCCAACGTGTCCAGTTTGTTCCAGTCGATTTAAAGTGCTATACGAAGATGGAAATGATCTGTGTTTTTTGTGAATAACACTATAGCCATTAAGCAAAAATGAAAACATATCTATAATGGTCATACAAAAACTATTAAATGTTTGAACAATTTGTCAAAATTAAACCTATGTTACGTCATCGCCAGACCCCAACCGACCCCGCCCCCGCCCCTTGCCCCCCAAAAAAGTTCAGGCTCAGGATTTTTTTTTCCTATCACCCCTGTGCTTATGTGTCTACTCCCCCATGATGAAGAAAATAAAGAAAAATTTGATCACAAAAAAAAGAAATCTTAATAAAGAAGACTTTATTTGCATTAGTAATTGGATGTCACAATAGAACACAGTGGTGTCAAAGAAGCACATTTTGTCTCCAGTGGCTACTTAATGTTTTGCTAATGCTTTGTGTAACAGATGAACTACATGAAGAGTGGCAGTCTGAGCTGAAAGGAAGTCTGAAGTTAAAGTGCCAGAGCGTGTTTGAAGGAATACCAAAGCAAGGGAGCTCAGCTCTGCTAGAAAAGATCTACACAGAGGTCTACATCACAGAGGGAGGAAGTGGAAAAGTAAATGAGGAGCATGAAGTCAGGCAGATTGAGTCCATATCCAAGAGACCAGCTGGACAGGAGACCCCAATCAAATGCGCAGACATCTTTAAACCCTTACCTGGACAAGACAAACCAATCAGAAGTGTCATCACAAAGGGAGTAGCTGGCATTGGCAAAACAGTCTCCGTTCAAAAGTACATCCTAGACTGGGCTGAGGGAAAAGAAAATCAGAATGTCCACTTCATATTTCCACTGCCTTTTCGGGAGCTCAATCGCATGAAAGATAAACAGCTGTCTTTGATTAAACTTCTGCACCATCTTTTCTCCGAAATAGAGCAATTAACTCTTACCAACCAGAGAAATTACAAAGTATTGTTGATCTTTGATGGTCTGGATGAATGTCGACTCCAACTAGACTTTCAGAAAAATGAAAGTTTGACCGATGTGACAAAGGACGCTTCATTAGATGTACTCCTGACAAATCTCATCAAGGGTAATCTGCTCCCCTCTGCTCTACTTTGGATCACCTCTCGACCAGCAGCCACCAATAAGATCCCCCCTGAGTGTGTTGACCGGGTAACAGAAGTACAGGGTTTCAGTGACCCACAAAAGGAGGAGTATTTCAGGAGGAGAATATGTGATCAGGATCTTGCCAACAAAGTCATCTCTCACATTAAATCATCAAGAAGCCTCCATATCATGTGTCACATACCAGTGTTTTGCTGGATTACTTCTACTGTGCTTGAGGTCCTCCTTCAAAGTCATGGAGTTAAGCAAATTCCAAAGACTTTGACAGAGATGTACACATATTTCCTTCAGTTTCAAACAAATCAGAGGAGTGAAAAATATGACACAGATCCACAGTGGAACAAGGCTAGTGTCATTGCTCTTGGGAAGTTGGCATATGAACAGCTGGAGAAGGGCAACCTGATCTTTTATGAAGACGACCTGAGAGACAGTGGTATTGATGTCAATGAAGCAGCCATATATTGTGGTATTTGCACCCAGATATTTCAAGAAGAGTCACAGCTTCATCAGGAGAAAGTGTATTGTTTTGTGCATCTGAGCATCCAGGAGTACTTTGCAGCATTGTATGTGCTTCTGATGTTCATAAAAGGAGGGAAAGATCTAATGTCCTCACATGATGATTGGTTCTGGCTTTTGAGTTCAGCACATCTGATGTTAATCCTGGAAGGGGAAGATTTGACATCTCCACTGCAGGCCCCTAGAACAAGCTTAAAGTTTCTGAAGTGGATATCAGAACAGAAACCAATGGCCACCTTACAAAAGAGTGCTGTGGACAAAGCCTTAGAACATGAAGATGGTCGCTTTGATCTTTTCCTACGTTTCCTTCTGGGTCTTTCTCTAGAATCTAACCAGAAACTCCTACATGGCCTTCTGCAAAAAGCACAAGTGGAAGGTACAAAGGAAATAATCAATTACATTAAGACAAGGATCAGATATATTCCATCATCAGAGAGGGTGATCAACCTCTTCCACTGTCTGAATGAAATCAATGATCACTCCTTAGTGAAGGGAGTCCAGAGTTCCCTGAATACAGGGACACTTTCTGGAGCTGAACTCTCACCCACCCAGTGGTCAGCTCTAGTGTTTGTGCTTCTGACATCAGAGGAGAAGCTGGATGTGTTTGACTTGAAGAAGTACATCAGGTCTGATGAATGTCTCATAAGGCTGCAGCCAGTAGTGGAGGAATCCCAGCAGGCTCTGTAAGTAAGATGGCTGTATGCTAACTGAATATTTATACACTTATTTCATAAACAAATGTTTAGTTTGAAACTACAATTGATTAAAGGAATTATCCGGAGTGAATCAACACGTAACCCTACTGTTTCATAGTGCCAATCGCTATTGATAGCCACCTCAATCACTGAATTTCATGCAACACAGACTGAGATAGCGAAATGGCAGCTAACAGCAACACAATGGGGCATTTCAAAACGAAAGCAAATCACTTAGTGTTAGCTGCCGTTTCGCAAACTCAGCTTAGCAGTATAAAACAGCGGGGCTACGTGTTGATTCACTCCGGATAATTCCTTTAAGAACTACAAATACTACAACATGCAGACTATTGGACTATTTAGGTGGACTATTTGATTCCAAAGACTAGTCATTCATGTATTGTTCCCCCCTTAAGGCTCAACAGCTGTAGTCTGACTGAGAGGAGCTGTGCCAGTCTGGTGTCTGTCCTCACCAAAGCATCTTCAAAGCTGAAACATCTGGACATCAGTGACAACAGAAATATTGGAGACACTGGAGTCCAAGCATTGTGTAGTGGACTGGGTGACCCAAACTGTAGACTGAAGACTCTCAGGTAAGACACATCCCTAGACAAGCAGCTCTGTGACATCACTTGTTATTCTCAATTTCACACATTCATTCAGAAATTCTCTAAGCAATACATCTCTCTCTCTCTCTCTCTCTCACACACACACACACACACACACACACACACACACACACACACACACACACACACACACACAGAGAGAGAGAGAGAGAGAGAGAGAGAGAGAGAGAGGCTGCTCATACCAAAGTAGTACTGATTCCAAACACGATATAACTGATATGCAACCTTTCCAATAAGACGTCCTGTTTAGACAGGCCAACTGAACCTGTATAAAAACAACTTTAAGTACATCATGTATTGTTGTTGTTGTTGTTGTCAAAATATTTCAGTTAGTTAGGATACCGGGTAATGCAAAGTCTGTTACTTACTACAGTTGATAAATGTAATAGTTACTGACATTGTAAAGGTCACATTTTAAATGCAAACTGAAAAATGTAATGAAACTACAGGAATTTCTTTGTAAAAAATGGTGTTCTTTTCAGAGAATATTGATTTTTTTTGTCTTTAAAGCTTTAACAGTTGTAGTATCACAGAGAAGAGCTGTCCTAGTCTGGCATCTGTCTTCAATGTACCCTTGATGCTGAAACATCTGGACCTCACTGACAACAATATTGGCGACATTGGGGTCCAAGAGTTGTGTAGTGGACTGAGTAACCCAAACTGCGTACTGGAGACACTCAGGTAAAACACATCCCTAGACATACACTACAGATCAGTGCACTTCAATTTGCCCTTTCCTAGAAGAAATATCACACACACACACACTCACATAATGCATTGGATGAAGATAAATGAAAGGAGATAACGCTTTATTTTAATGTATAATGCACTCACAATATACAATTAATGACGTAAAGTCCATCCTTGAAAAACCTAAATATCCACATATACTGTAGGGGTAAAAAAAACATTTTTTAAGAAAAATGTTCATATTTATCCTCATTCTTCTCTTAAAGGAGAGAATGTGTTGTCAATGTGAAAAAGAATGAGAAACCTTGACACAATGTAGAGCGATTTGTGGATAGTGGACACTAAGTGAATGGGGCATAGTAATTTACACTCATATATTGCTATGCCCCATTCAGTTAAAGAAGTGCTTGCACATGCAAGCACATGAGCCAAGTGTGAAGGGTGTTTTAAGAGAAAAGTTACTGCTGTTCGTTTCAGGTGTCTTGTAGCCTTGGTGAGAACAACACATATGTAGTGTTAGGGTGTTTTCACACTTGGTTTGTTTAAGCCCTCTAAACGAACCCAAATGATGACTCAGCATGTTTTCTGCCAGGTATGAACACAAAACCGTAGCCTACTCTGACCCCCTCAAAAACACCCCTGAATCGTTCGCTAAAAATCAGCGGTACGGTTCGCTTAATCTGCTTGTTGTGAACATAAAATGGTCCGGGTTCATTTTGCTTTTTCTGCATTGTATTTTATCCCTCTAGACTTGCCCTTGTCGCATAGCTTGTTTTCTCTACCACTCTCTGATCACGATATAAACATAGCCTACTGCAGACATGACAAAGATACAGACAAACGTCTGTTCTTCACAATGTGATAAGAGTTTATCGAGTAGACACCTAGGATAACGTGACAGAATTGCTAATTGTCACTTTCGTATGCAACTGTCATACAATTAACAGCGCAGTATTCTGACAGTAAACTGCAGCACAATCGCCGTATAGGCTATGATGTGCATAGGCTACAACAATAACAAAACTTTTGCTTGTGCTAGCTTTGTGCAGTGCTCATATAACCGGGTGGGTGGTCCTAAAACAGTTGGAGTTGGTGTGATTGGTTGGTAGGCTCGTGTTGAGTGACATGTTCAGATCAGATTCCTGGAAAATTATATAGTGGAACGTGGATTTTTGTTACATCCATAACGTAACTTTAGCAGAATATTTTAAAATTAAATTGAATAGACTAGCCTGTGTCAAATTTGCTATAGGCCTACTCAACTGTAGCCAACTTATGAAAATATGCTTGCCTTTGTTCTGTCACATTTACAATGCTAAAAATACTCAAAATATGAATAGAAAACACCATGCCAACCACTACTGACTTTATTATAAAACTGGCAATGGCTGATAAAAATATGCAGCCCAGTTCCACTACATCCCCCATAATCCAAAGCACTCAAAAGAGGTCTGAGACCTCCAGAACACCTATATGTGAACAGAAAGAAAACTGAGGCCTCATTAGAGCTGAAGCAGACCAGAAAGAGGTCATGTCCTCTTTGATAATGTGAACACAAACAGTACTGAGTTCTTTTTGTTTGGGTTCCCTTTTTAGTCCATTTTTAGAGGACTGAGTTCGGGACCAAGTGTGAAACCACCTTTAGTGCTAATGTGATGTATGGTTTGCCTGGTTGGGATGACCATTTTCCAATCTTTGTTGATTGTTATTTTCATCTAAGCAGTTTTCAGAAAGACAATGGCAAATTTGTAAAGATATTTTTTCATTATCAGGAGGAAAAGAGATAGTAGGGTGTCCGCGTGGTAGTAAAAAGTAGTAAAAGGTAGTAAAAAAGATCAACCCAAATTAAGGGCCTTAAAAGGTAGTAAAAGGTAACAAACACTACTTGACTTGGTAGTAAATGTCTCACCACCACCACTATTTCTCATTTGTGCTAAAAATGTAATGTAACATTATCTAATTAAAAAAAATATACTGTATGTGTTCTAGCAGGACCTGAGTCAGAGTTGATGCTGACATTCTCTGATATTAGCTAGTAGGCCTCGTCACTATTTTATTTTCGAGCAGAGTGACATTGCAACATGGAACGGAGAATGTGTCCGTAAAAAAAGTCCAGGCCAGTTAGCCAACCAGCCAGTTAGCGAACCAGCCAGCCAAGTTAGGAGGAGCAGCCAAGTTGAACAATGCATAATCCGTAATACCACCCTCCTCAAAAAAGGGCGCTACTCGATGTTGTATTGGTAGTTAAAAATATTGTGTAGGTAGTAAAAAAGGTAGTAAAAGGTGGTAAGTTCAACCCTGGGATTCCTGTATATACCCTGGATAGGGTTGGGTATCATGTGCATAGTAGTGGTAGAAGAAGGCGCCATGTGAGTAGGTGATTCTACCCTATGAGGTATAGGTGGCCAAGACAAGGGACCCTAGCACTGGGCCTTGTGCCATAACAGGGAGGAAAACATTGGTGTGACAGCAAAAATATGTCTTTAAAGTAAAAGTTGCAAGATTATGAACTCTCAATGAATTTGTAGATTGGCTGAATCATGAAATCCTGGACAACATTACTCTACAGCAGAGGTCTTCAACAGGGGGGTCGGGACTCCTAGGGGGTCCGCGGAGGTACTACAGGGGGTCCGCCAAATTATTATATCTGAAGTATTTTTTGTTCTATATTCCACCCACTCAATTAGCTTAATCCCTTGCCCCACTACAATTAAAATTTGTCCCTTTATGATTGATCACCGTGCATTATCTTTTTAGCCTTTGGATTAGGCCTACAGTGATAAGGATCCTTTTCCGTCATGCGTAACCTATGCTGGAAAATAGTCTTTTTTTCCTTTCTGTATATGAATGTAATTTGCAACTGCAGACTATACATTGGGTATAATTGTGTGTGGACCCTGATACACAAGCCGTGTCTCAAAGGCAGATTGATGCATCTGTTAGTATGTGTAGTGTGTCTGTGTGGTAGGCCTAGGCTACTACATTTGGGGATGAGGGTCCGCGAGCAGACTGTCTCGCAGATAAGGGGTCCTTGGGCTGAAAAAGGTTGAAGACCCCTGCTCTGCAGTATTACTATAACAGTGGTTCTCAAAGTGTGGTCCGCGAGCAAGCTCAAGTGGTCCGCGAGTTGATTACGATAAAAATATGTGAATATAACCTGTGTCATTATTTTAAGGCAAAAGATTAGTTTTTCACTGAATATAAGAGGCAGACCTGTAATTCACTGTTTATTAAAGCATTTGAGGTGCCTACTCTATAAATGACTTTTAGGGTCATTAAAGGGTAGCAGCATGTGACTTTGCGAGGGGGTGCAAGGGCAGGTGGTCCCTGAAAAACATTTTTTGGGCAAAGTGGTCCTCAGTCTGAAAAAGTTTGAGAACCACTGTACTATAATAATCGCCTCGTTCAATGATTAAATAAGGCTCACTGGCTATAAATCTTTTTGTACTTGAAACTGTCTTGCATTTCCAAATCCAGTGACACATTGTATAAAAGAATCAATATGAAACTGAACATAAATGTAATAAATTCTTCTTTCCTCCTAGTCTCTCAGACTGCAGTATCACAGAGAAGGGCTATGCTAGTCTGGCTACAGCCCTGAGGTTAAACCCCAATCACCTCAGAGAGCTGGATCTTAGAGGAAATGATCCAGGGGAATCAGGAGTCAAACTGCTTTTAGACCTTAAGGAGGATCCACAGTGTAAACTCACAAATGTCCAGTAAGTATATTTCAGGAAGTAGCCTGTTTGTTTCAAGGATGTTTAATGGTTCCACTTCCATATCATTTCAAACTCATAAATGTTCAGACTGCACCTCTATGTTTGTCTGGTTGTGTGAACACCTTATACAAAGATTGAATTAACTCTAGTGGACAGTATATTTTATAGAGATGCACCTATCACAATTTCTTGGGCCGATACCGATTTCCGATTTTCCACAGAGTTTGACCTGCCGTTACCGATTTTGGCCGATACCGATTTCTTTTTTTTCAACGACTTTGCAGAACACAAAATGTATTCTCTTATAACCTTTAATCTTTGAATAGACATTATAGCATGAAATAACAAACATATTCAATATGTACTGTATGTATGTTGAACAGGGTTACCAGGAGATGTAAAACATCTCATAAAGATGCTGGTAATTAGTGGCTAGTAAGGCTAAAAGCCAACATGCAGATCTATTTTTAAACTGTGTGTAAAATTAACAAACTATTGTTTGTCTAAATTACTTTTTAAAGTAGCTAGTATTTTAAACAGTTAGAGCTTGGTGGTACGACCAAATTTCTATATCACAATGTTTTACAGAATTACATTAGAGACATGATGGGTTATTTGATGGTATTTTTTACTTCTTACTTTATCTACATTGGCTAATAGCCTATCCCATGGCCATGACTATTGTGCATTAAACCCACACACATAAATCGTTTTGATTTCCATAAGTACAGTAAGTGTTGTCCCACAAAGTGATTCACATTAAATTATTTTGCAAAATATTATACCCAAATATTCTCTCCTTGGACTGTAACCTTTTTCTCCCAAAAGAAGCCTACAGTAGCCTAAATTTGTTTGAAATCTTCGAAAATATCTTTCTTTGACAAATTACAAACTAGTGTAGTGGTCATGATGCTAGGCTGCGTGGTCATGATGACAGATTTTAATTGCCATTTCGCGAGCCTCTTGTTTGAGAGGAAGAGAACACTGGTTGCGTGAAGGGTAACAAATCGTAGGCCTACCTCAATCGGTTTTCACTTATCAGTGCAACAGTGGAATTTATGTACTGCTAATGTTAAATTACACTGAGCCAGAAAAATATTCATGAGATAGCCGCAGTTTCAGAACTTTCCCTTTACCTCTCCTGTTGATCTGTTGCGTGTGTGTGGAGTGGGGCTGCCGTGAAGCCCTCTCTAGATAAGAAGATTGTCAAAATATTAGGCTTTACAGTTGGTTTGTTTGCTAAGTTCGGTAGAAGCCAAAACAAACTTTTGTGTGTGTGTTTTTGTGGATGGTCGCTGCTATGAGTGCATTCGTGCACATTCAATATGCTCTCATGTGTAGCACTTGCGCTGATACAAGCCGATCAAAATCAGCATAATATGGCCATGCTCGGCGCATCGGCCGATCAACCATAATGGTTGGCCAAAACTTAAAAATTGCCGGTCAATCAGTGCATCTCTAATATTTCAGGATGAAGCCTGTTAGTTAGCCTGTTAGCCTGATGTAGGACTGTTCATTGATTTCTCTGACATCATGTTTCACAAGTCATGAATGATCCATATTTATGAAGGTTACTGAAAAGTGCTGCTGCTGAGGAAGCCTGTGCTGCTGTGGCTTCAGCTGTGGGGTCAAACCCCTTAATCATGACTCAGCTGGATCTGAAGGGAATCATACCAGGAGCCTTGGGAGTGACTCAGCTGTGTGCTTTACTGCAGGATTCCCACTGCACACTAAAGACATTAAGGTCAGTAGATGCTGTTGGATCCCCACTGCACACCGAAGACATTAAAGCGTCAGGCCACCATTCGTGGAAATAAGTTCATTTTGCACCTCCCTCGAGTTAAGAAATTGAGTTTTACCTTTTTTTCTGTTCATCAAGCCGTTCTCCGAGCCTGGCGATGCGACTTGCAGCTCTAGCCTAGCATAGTTGCTTGAATCATTGTTGCTTGAATCAGCATTTCAGCCAAATTTCATGTTCTTATACCAAAGTAAATGGTTTTTATTCCAACCATAAGTAACAGTGGCAGCCATCTTGAAAAATGGCCGCCATATTGAATTTTGGGTGGCCAGGGCCTTTTCCTAATCAGTGGCCCTCAGACAGTATGTCAGGCAAATTTCATAGTTTTATACCAAAGTAAATGGTTTCTACACTAACCATTTAGTAGCAGTGGCAGCCATCTTGAAAAAATGGCCGCCATATTGAAATTTTGCGTGGCCAGCGTTTTTTTTTCCAAAAAGTGACCCTTGGAGAGTATCTGTGCCAAATTTCATGCTTTTATACCAAAGTGAACGATTCGCCTAAAAAATGTCATTAATCTGCTCTACTATAGTTGGAAAATGTAATAATACTTGCAGAAAATGAAACGTGGCAGGAGGGGCCAAGCTATGGAAGATTTTGTAGGTTAAAACTGCATCATTACATTTAACATAGTTAACCCAGTCCAATAGTTTTTTCAGTATGTGTGTGATGTTGTGTTTTGGACTTTCTGTCTAAATTTTTCAGTGCTTGTTTGTATAATGTTTGGATGGCTTTTAAAGCTGTGACATATAGCTGATGCCCAACTAGTTAAACAGTAGGACATATGTGACATGATCATTGCGTTAAAATACAATGTAGCTGACTCAAGGGTTAAGTTATTCCTAATGTATCTAAAGTTAGCTAAATTAAATTTCACTTTTCCTATAGTTTTTTTAACATGAGTCTATAATTA
>JAODXP020000108.1:40000-42500 GCA_027497455.2 Sardinella longiceps
TCAACAGGTGCAAATAGTGTTTAGAAAGGTGTTATTACTAAACATGAACGTGCTCACTGCATCTGCACCAATATTCACCACAAGGCTAGGATGGAGACCAAAAGCCAAAACAAAGCCTAACTGTCAATCATCATACTGCATCAAACTACATGATTGGCTACCTCACTGAGGGGCAGGACTTCCAGTTTCACATTGAAACTTTGTGATAATATCAAGTCATGATTGACCCATATTTGTGCAGGTTCCTGAAAGATGCTGCTGCTGAGGAAGCCTGTGCTGCTGTGGCTTCAGCTGTGGGGTCAAACCCCTTAATCATGACTCAGCTGGATCTGGGTGGGCACATACCAGGAGCCTTGGGAGTGACTCAGCTGTGTGCTTTACTGCAGGATTCCCACTGCACACTAAAGACATTAAGGTCAGTAGATGCTGTTGGATCCCCACTGCACACTAAAGACATTAAGGTCAGTAGATGCTGTTGGATCCCCACTGCACACTAAAGACATTAAGGTCAGTAGATGCTGTTGGATCCCAACTGCACACTAAAGACATTAAGGTCAGTAGATGCTGTTGGATCTGCGCTGCACAGTAAAGACATTAAGGTCAGTAGATGCTGTTAGATCCCCACTGCACACTAAATATATTAAGGTCACTAGATGCTGTTGGATCCCCACTAAACACTAAAGACATTAAGGTCAGTAGATACTGTTGGATCCCCACTGCACACTAAAGACATTAAGGTCAGTAGATGCTGTTGGATCCCCACTGCACACTAAAGTACTGTACTGTCAGCTCTGCAATCACAGTGATGACAGCTACATTCATGCTACAAAATGTCAGATCATTAAACAATAAGGCATTACTCATCCATGACATAATTTCTGAGAAAAAAATAGACTTTGTATGTCTGACTGAAACATGGCAAGGCCACCAAGACTTTTTAAGTCTCAACCAAGCTACCCCACCAGGGTATGTCTACATACAAAAACCTCGTTGTCTAGGCTGTGGTGGTGGACTTGCTGTTATACATCGTTCTGATATCCTGGTCAAAGAACATCCTGTCAGGGCCTCATCCTTTGAGTGTCTCCACTTTGTTCTGACTGGGGCTGCACAGCTGCAAGTTGTCCTGATTTATAGACCTCCAAAAGCCTCTACCTGCTTCCTTCCTGAGCTTGCTGAGCTGCTTGCCACAGTCTGCCCCATGTCCCCATCAACCATTCTTCTGGGTGACTTCAACATTCATGTGGATAGTAGCAATAACTCTTTTGCTACTGACTTCCTGGCACTGCTGGATTGTTTTAACATCACACAGCATGTGCATGGCCCCACCCACACGAAGGGACACACTCTGGACCTGGTGTGCTCGACTGGCACCCCCCACACCACCTTCAGTGCATTGACTTGGCCATATCAGATCACCACACCATAGTGTTCACTGTTCCTGTGCCCTTGCATAGGCCACGCAGTACACGGACCATTACTTTTCGAAAGACCAAACAAGTGCACCTGCCTGAACTCTCCAATATCATAATGTCTCACCTCTCTGCTCCCCCATCTGACCTCTCAGATGGACTCTCTGGTGGAACACTACAACACTGCACTCTCTAACAGCCCGGACTCTGTGGCACCCATGGTCACCCGATCAGCCTCCTTCTCCCGCCCTGCCCCATGGTTCACTCCTGAGCTACGCCTCAAAAAGGCAACAGGGCGCCGGCTGGAGCGACTTTATAGGAAATCTGGCCTCACAGTCCACCGTGAAGCATACAGGGACCATGTCAGGAGCTACAAAGAGGCTCTCTCTGCAGCCAAAACCAGCTACTACTCTATGCTCATCAATAACCAACAACACCATCCCAGAATGCTTTTTACAACTATTAACCGCCTTCTCCGCCCCCTGATGCCCCTCAACCAACAGATGCTGCCGAGTTGTGCTCCAGGTTCCTGGAATTTTTAAACTCAAAGTGGACACCATCCATCAGCAGCTCCTGGGTTCTACTCCGAACGCAGAACAATTACCTGCTGTCCACCTGCCCTGGCAGGACATCTCCACTCCGGCCACCTGCCTACTGCTGCATAAACTCTCCTCCTTTTCTCCTCTGAATGTTAGCCAGGTAACTGACCTGGTAACCAATGCCAAAACATCCTCCAGCCAACTGGACCCCATGCCGACCAGGTTTGTTAAATCTTGTCTACCTGTGCTATGCCCCACTATGACTGCCATCATTAACACCTCACTGAAGTCTGGTGTAGTGCCTACCTGCCTCAAAACAGCTGCCGTCATCCCCACAATGAAGAAGCCTGGTCTTGACCCTGATGACCCAAACAACTACCGGCCTATCTCCAACCTCCCCTTCCTCAGTAAAATCTTGGAAAAAGCAGTGGCTGCCCAACTCCAGCACCACATGTCCCACCATGAGCTCTTTGAACCCTTACAATCTGGATTCAGAGCCCATCACAGCACAGAGACTGCCCTTGTCAAGATCACCAATGACCTCCTCACAGC
>JAODXP020000109.1:0-2500 GCA_027497455.2 Sardinella longiceps
TTACACCAATGTTTCGGCTGTGGCCTTTGTCAAGGTTGTCAAGGTTGTCAATTGCTGTCCAATACCACGAGAGAAATAAGCCCAAATTAGTCAGTGAATCAGTGAATAGAAAGACTAAAACAGATGAACCTTTCAGCATCCAAGGCTGTGAGATCTAACAATTTCTCAACTACATTCAAATGGCAGATATTATTTGTACATTTGTGCTGTTATCAGTTCTATTTCTAATTCTATTTTACAATTTCATTTATGATCAGGTATTATCATTTAAATTGCTCTGTATTTTATTCATCCTTTCTCCACTCTTCTTCCTTGTCTTTCCCTGCAGGAGAAGAATGAGTCAGAGACGTTACGCTACGTGTGTGTGTACTGGGACAACAACGTTTGGTCTGAGCGTGGGTGTATATCGTCCTCCAACGGCACACACACCGTCTGCAGCTGCAACCACCTCAGCAGCTTTGCCGTCCTCATGGCCCTCTATGACATCAAGGTGAACACCAATCTCTCTGTCTTTATTCTTTCTTTCTTTCTTTCTTTCTTTCTTTCTTTCTCTTCTTTTTTGTCAATCAAGGTTTCTGTCTTTCTGTCTTTCTTTATTCTTCATGTTCCTCAGTGTGTTGTCTATATTCTCTGCCAGTATTCAGAGCGATCTTTGGTCTTTTTTAACAGTGCCTTCCAGGAAGTCCTGCCTTCAAGGCACTGCCCCCCCCCCAAATCTAGGGTTAGGGTGAAGGTTAAGGGTTAAGGTCAGGGTTAAGGTAGTGATGCCTGAAAGGTGCCGTTAAGGGCAAAAAATACCATTAAGCATACGGAGCTCTTGGGCTTACTGTACTGTATATGTATCGTCTTTGAGAAGGTCCCCTGCTTTGAGAAAACCCTCACCCAAAGGCTCTACAGCGACAGTCAAGTTGGTGTCAGTCAGTCAGATTTATGTTAAGGATAGTTGTTTAAAAAACTGTTTTAGTCAAATGTATTTTTAAAGAAGTAGTGAACATACAATATTTGAGGTTTAATAGACATTTCTTTTTCTGTTTTTCTGTCTTTTCCTTTTTCTTTGCAAATTGATAGTCCTCCCTTTCTTTAAGTGTACTTCTTATTTTCTCCTCCAGCACACCAAACTTGTTTAGGCTGTATCTCTGCTTTTGTCTTCCTTCCTTCCTTCCTTTCTTTCTTTCTTTCTTTCTTTCTTTCTTTCTTTGATGGTGCAGGACAGAAACCATTTTAAAAGACTGTGTGAACCCATTTTGGGCCAATTTTACAAGCCCTCGTTTTGGGAACATTGGTAGTGGGAAAATGTTACCCCTCAATTACAGAAGGGCAGTGTTTACACTACTCTCTAAAAAGTCTAATCTGGAGCGCTTACAAAACTGCCATCCTGTGGTGTTTCTTGAGGCAGATTACAATTCTTCTTTTTTTTCCCCTGAAGGCCTTGAACAAGCAGTTTTAGGAACCATTATTCATGAAGCCTAGCCTTACTTTTACACAGGGTGTTTTGTTTATGGCTGCCTCTTCCTTCTCCCTAAACAAACTTTTATTTTGAGTTAAATACTTTCTCTGTTTCTCTCTTTCTCTCCCTTCTTTCTGTTACTTTAACTTACGTTTGTTTTTCTCTATCCCTGCAGCACACCTTTGAGCTGCAGTTGATCACGTGGATCGGTCTGGCTGTGTCTCTGGTGTGTTTGTTCCTCTGCATCCTGACCTTTGGCCTCTGTCGCTCCATCAAGGGCACGCGCACCACCATCCACCTCCACCTGGCGCTCTGCCTCTTCCTCGCCGACCTCATCTTCCTCTGCGGCATCAGCCGAGCACAGAAGGTAGGCGTGTGTGTGTGTGTTCAATTGTTCAAGTTTTTATACTTAGAATAATTGTTGTGTTCTCCATTCTCCATTTTCATCAAAGAATCTTCCCATTGCATGTAAAATGAAGGCAAGTCAAGATGTGTGTGTGTGTGTGTGTGTGTGTGTGTGTGTGTGTGTGTGTGTGTGTGTGTGTGTCTGTCTGTCTCTGTGTGTGTCTGTCTGTGTGCATATGTACTTTCCTTGTTGTCCAGCTGTCCTTACAGACAATTTACATTAGCACAAGAAATGGATGTCATATCCTCATGGATCTCATATCCTCATGGCTAAAATTCCTCTTCTGAATGTGTCACTGTGGTCACTGTCATATGGATATGAACGTCATGCTGTTCCACAACCAGTGGAAATAACTCAGAGTGTGTGTGTGTGTGTGTGTGTGTGTGTGTGTGTGTGTGTGTGTGTGTGTGTGTGTGTGTGTGTGTGTGCACTTGTTTGTCATTGGAAGTGAGACCCATTAATACCAGCTGTCATAACAGACAATCCGCTGTCACAGGAGGAAGGGCCATCCCATCTAATTTAACATCAGCAGCGGTGAATGTTGTTGTAATTACGTGCCTATCTGCCTGTCTGTGTATCTGTGGCGGGGAACTCCTCTCCATACTTTTGCGTCATAGTCCCCAGTCACCCATCCATCATAGCAAGCA
>JAODXP020000109.1:7500-15000 GCA_027497455.2 Sardinella longiceps
GTTACTGTGCTCTCGCGATGTTTCTTTGGAATCTTCGATTTACTGCATCACTTGCGGTCTGAACGTGCAGTCATAATAATAATGATATATTCCAACAGAATAAAAACACAAGTAATAGTTCTCTATCAGTATGTTTGTGCCATTTCATGACCAAGATTTTGGGCTGTAATTTCAATGCTGAGCAAAATCTAAAGTGTATGACTCATTTGTGTCCAAGTGTATGGGTCATTTATTTGCAGTATTTGATATTAGCTTTCAAGTTAAGTGATTGAGGTCAATGCATATTCTCTTCAAAGTCAACTCCTAACTCTCTCTCTCTCTCTCTCTCTCTCTCTCTCTCTCTCTCTCTCTCTCTGTAGGGGTTTCACAATGGCAGCTGTGGCTCAGCTGTGTATTCTGGGGGGCATGTGGATGTTTGGCTGTTTCATGTTCCAGAGTGTGGCCATGGCCTACCTCTTCACTATCCTCAACAGCCTGCAGGGGGCGTTCATCTTCATCATGCACTGCCTCATGTCGAAACCCGTGAGTGAATATAGATGATGAGATGTATCAAATAGTTGATGTAGTTGAAGTAGTTCTATCAGAATTCTGAGATTGTTTTCAACATGGTCTTTTGCAACACTGCCCCCTGTACTACAAATTTGAAATCATGAAAATGTTAATGATTATTAAAAAAGGAATTTACCAGTAATTCTGATGCACTACTGGTTGTATGTGAAGTCATGTTTTCAAACGTGTCTTGTGCAACACTGCCCTCTGCAGGTGAGAGAAGAGTATTCCAAGTTGATGCATGGCATCTGCACTCCAGAGAAGAGGATTTACACAGGATATACATCCAACTCCTCCAGCAACAGCCAGCAGGTACATACAAGTGTGTGTGTGTGAGTGTGTGTGTGTGTGTGTGTGTGTGTGTGTGTGTGTGTGTGTGTGTGTGTGTGTGTGTGTGTGATATTTATTAATCAATATTTCTTCTTCTCTTGCAGCCTTTGCGGTCCAACCCCAGCACGGGCCAGTCACAGCTCTGATGCGACCTTTGACCCTCAGAAGACCCACAATTCTTTGCAAACCCCAGAACTCTCCTCTTCTCTATCCTGCTTGGCTGGTCTTTACTGCCACTCTTTCTCCCCTTTCTCACCAGCCAATAGGGTGAGATTTCAAATATGGGCTTCCTGTGTCCCATCCAATCAGAATAAGTATCTGGCAGCTGTTTTTTGTTTTGTTTTTACTAATGGGGAGAATATATACAAATCCGACGAAACTACCGGAAGTAAGCAAGTGCCATTTTTGAGCTGATAGATTGCCAATCTGTTCATAGGGATAACATGATAGCACATAAAATGCTGTGATTTACGAGATTCATTACTACTTGTATAATGTCAGAGTATTCCATGGTCTTTGCTGTTAGCTGTCATTGACTGTGCATTGACAAAAAGGTTTGTTGTCAGTCCAACAATGGCGTCGCCACAAGGTGGCAGCCTCCACAAAAAGCTCGTCGGATTTGTCTATAGAATCTTTTATTTCCTGTATTTTCTGTCAACCAATAGAAGTAAACTTTCGCTCTGCCATAGCCAATGGCTGCTCAGGAAATGGAAATGTGAAGCCATTTTATAAGTAAGATTTGAGAGACGTTAGGGGCAGTGGGAGTGTGTATGGTTCACAAAGGGCTGTTGCATTGTGCATTGCACAGTGTCTCAGTAGATGTTGTTGACTGGTAGTTTGCACATGAACTCAGACATTCCTTTGGATGTTTGGACCGGAGGCAATTTGGAGCATCTGTCCAATGGCGGAGGTATAGAGGCTTTGAATGTTTGAGTACAAATGCAGATGCAGGTGAAGATTTTCACCAAAGCAATGTGTCATTAAAGAACCATTGCAGACACACACACACACGCACACACACACACACACACACACACACACTGTCGTCTTCATTAGACTACAGAACCTCACACAGGCCCTATATTATCCTATGTTATGTATGGTTTATATGCAGCCCATACACAGATCCTATGCGCCACCTATTGGATTCATATGGCTATCGCATTGTTTGTTACTATCAGCAACATTTAGCATGGATGGTAGCAGTGTGTATTGTATACATTTGGGTAGATACGTAAGATCCACACTGTCTCTCTTTTACACACACACACACACACACACACACACACAGAGACAAAAAAACACATACACAGTTGTAGTATTTTGTAACAATAGAGTATAGTGCCATATTGTGCAAAAATAAGCTAGGCTTGGCACACAATTCAGGACAGGTATTCTAAATATAATTTTTATATTTCTTAATATATTGATGAATATTTCAGTCAATGCAGCGTCATTATATCAATCTGAAGGTGTCCTGAAGAAGAAACCATTTTGCAAGTAGTTCAGAGTGAATAGTGTTTCAGTTTGTCTCATAAATCAGTTGGACAGTTCAAGCACATTTACGTTGACAAGATGCTACATGAATGAATAACATGTAAAAATCAGCACATACCAAAAAATTATACTTAAAAAAGATGCCTGCTGAAACATGTAATTCATTGCTTTAGTACCCTTGTCAGAAAATGTCTTCAACCAAAGTTACACAACATAAGGTACGTTTAGGGGCTTATTGCTCGAATGGGTTAATATTATGGAAGCTGTCACTATGGCGATAATTCACTGCCAGGTTCTCCAAAGCATTGATTTAGATTTAAAGTTTATTTATTTTGCAACTGCAAGCACAACTGAACTTATCTTTTTATTTTAGCAGTCAAAGAGCAGGTTGGCGTCAGTGTTATAAATTGAAGGGAGAAAAAAAAAGCTGTTAACCTCCTGTGTCGTTATTTTTCTATTATGTATCTTTTCTGTATAGAATGCTGAAAAAGGACAGAAGTCTTACCATGGACAGTTATTTTAGAATTTTTTTTTTTAAAGGACTTGCTTTATCTATTTGCACTTTTTATGTTGACACTATTTAATATGCAGATGAAAATCTTTGTGCCTTCGAGTCTCCTCATTGCAGATAAGACAGTGTTCCTTTAAAGGAGAATGCAAGTGTGGTAAGGATGCAAGTACTGTATATTGCAACATCATGAAAGTTGGAACGATTGCCGAACCGATAGCAGAAATTTGATATGTTAGTGCAGGCTGGAGAAGACCACTTGCTAGTTGTACTTCTCCTTTAAGAGTCTATTGTTTTTATTTGTCTATATGAAGCTGTTGTTTTTTTATATGGCTATATGAGTATATTGTTTTTGTATGGCGATATGAAACTGTTGTATACACTCCTATTTTTCTAGGCACCTTTCTACTGGACTCCACTGAAGTGTTTTGGTACAATGTTGAGTCCATTAAAGATATAGAGTCAAGTGAATTATGCGTGTTAAGTGTCTTCATTTTGGTGTGCATCTTTAGGCTAAGTGTCAACACACACACACACACACACACACACACACACACACACACACACACACACACACACATCAATGTTGTAAGTATTTTTATTGCAATAAAGAAGTATTTTAATCAGTAAAGGATTGCTTGCCTTAAAAAAAAATAAATAAAATAAAATAAATACAGAGCATACATGTTCAATCCTTGCCCCAAATGACTTACAGAGCCCAAAACTGAAGAGTATCGTTAAATCGCCAAGCTGATGGAATTAGCCTGATAGCTACATAAAATTAATAATGTTGAATCATTTAAATAACACTGACCATGATGGTAGGAACTAAGTCATCAAACAACAAGTTAATGAAGGGCATCATTCTACCATGATCGGAAGGCTGTGAAATATTTAATTGGCACATAACTTGTGTTTGAATTCATGCTTGATCAATGTTCAGTCTTAACAGGACAGAACTTGTTGATGGGGATCCAACTGTGTGTGTCTGTTTGTGTGTGTGTGTGTGTGTGTGTGTGTGTGTGTGCATAGGTGTGCGGATGGTGACAAAAACTAGTAAGTATTGCAGTAGATCTTGCAACTGGCGGGGAGGAGGAGTATGGAGGTGTTCGTGCGCCAACCAGCATCAGCGATGGACTGGACATGAGAGAGCGGAGGTGGAGGACTGACTTGATCCAAGGGCCCAGGTAGACGCCTGATGGGGAGAGAGAGAGAGAGAGAGAGAGAGAGAGAGAGAGAGAGACATAGAAACTGATAAACACATGGAAACCTAGATGACCTACAGTAGGCATTTTGATTGTGCAGCCTTCTGAATGCAGAACAAAGGACCTTAGCTATGGGCCTGGGTGAAGACAAAATGGCCACGACTGAGAGACAGTGACTTATTCACGAAATCCCAAACACACACACAGTCACACAGGTTATGACAGACATGCACACACAAGCGAATACACAAGCTGTCTCTCGCTCTCTCTCTCTCTCTCTCTCTCTCTCTCTCTCTCTCTCTCTCCTCTCACACACACACACACACACACACACACACCAGCGATATGCAGCCAGGGTTGGCATTGCCTTATTGTTTGTGTAATTCAAGGGAACATGCAAAGCCTGTGTGTGTGTGTGTGTGTACACCTGCCAGATCATAGTCAGCTACTTCACTAGTGCTGAAGTCCTTTCAGTTTTCACTGCAGGCTCTGACTCAAACACAAACAGACACAAACACAAATCAAGTTCAGTCACTTCTAACATGCAGCCCGACACAAGAACAAGCAGCATATTAGTGTGTGTGTCTGTACACCTGAATAACTGCTGGTCCAGCGAGCAGCGGGTTACCAACTTGTCCTGTAGGGGTCACCATTTAGTCACTCTCACAGCATCACAAGTGCCACCTCTACCTGGCTGATTTCAAGCACAGAGACAGAGAGGCATCATAACATAAACAAACTCAGTTTGGTCACAGACAGACTGAACAACTAGTGTCCAGGCAGCAATAAACATACTGCAGATAAAGACACAACAGCATATACAAACTCTAAAAACTACCGCCCAACTCATTTTACAAACTGATGTGCAAGCCTAGTCTATTATAAGAGATCATTATTACCTATTGATGGACCTGATGGTCAATATAAAAATGCAACTTTTCCCATTCAGTCTGCCATGCATTATTTACAAACTATAGGACTACTGACGAGTAACAGTAACTAGTTCAAAATGCTGTATAATAAATAAAGCAGTTCACAATAGCTTTTTTGCAAATGAATATGATAAGCTATTGACTATAGTATAGACTTTTTCACTTACTTCAGGCTACATACTTTTTTCATTAAATTGTAAACTAGCTAGCTACCCATTCATGCTATGCCTGAAATACTAGCTACACATTACCTTGTATTTCTAACTAAAGCTTTAAAAATGAAAATAATATATAAAAAACCCCTGCTGACAATAAATTTGGAAACATCTTAATGGTACTCACCATAAGCAAGTGAGTATTGCAGCAGATCTTGCAGCAGATATCTTGGATCTTCTCAGTTGAAATGTATCTTAGAGCCCATGCCTCCAACAGATTGAGTTACAGAGGCTTTTTGAGCTCATGTTGTAGGTCAGTAACTTTCAAACTGTCCACTCCACAGTTTCACACACACACGCATCACACACACACACGCACACAAGCACACACACACACACACACATGCATGCACGCACGCACGCACGCACGCACGCACACACACACACCCTGCCCTTATAATAACTAAATGATCTGAAGCATGTGGTACATTTCTGTATCTGCTTTGACTAGTTTGACACATAACTCACATGACTAGGGCCAGTGATTTTAGGAGGATTCTCCTTAAACTCATCCACATCTGCTGTAGAACACATACAACACACATTGGCACAGTAGAAGTTATGGTTTGAGTGCACCTGTTGGTTTTAACTGCTAAGCCAGTGGCTAAAAAAGCCACAAGTAGCATGCCATCACCCCAAGTATGCTGAAGACCACACTAGCGGCTCCTGGCTTTGAACTCAGTGATGGTGTGTGTGTGTGTGTGTGTGTGTGTGTGTGTGCTTTGGGTGGGGTTGGGGGGGGGGGGGGGTTGGTTGTAAAATGAATGACAAACTCACCTTCACAAGGAGCTCTGGGGATTTTGCCATATTTCCCATACCCTGCTGCACAACGACAGGTGAAGCTGCCAGGTGTGTTTTTGCAGATGCTATTGGAGCCACAACCAGGAGAACTGTCTTTACACTCATCCACGTCTGCAGCAGAACGAGCAAAGACAAATACTGAACATCCAAACATCCAAATGATATGGGTAGATGTGTTGAGGCGGGTAGAGCAAAGTTGGCTCTCCCAATGTACGGCCAAAAGGCAATGATGAGAGTGTGCCTACCCTACAAATATCTACATGGATAATTCATTGTGAAATGGGGCCAGTGGTTTAAATTGACCCCTCAGAATTAGGTGCCAACATGTCAAGTGAATGTGGGCAAAATTATTCATCAGTATCTCAGATATTTCTATGAAGATAATACCTTCAAATGCACCCAACCCCTTATTCCAAAACAGTGCCTGTGAACATTTTTTGCAACTTCAAACTATAGCAAGCACAGATGCACAGATTTTTTTTTTAAAGATATTTTTAGGGCCTTCTGCCTTTAATTTGATAGGACAGGAGAGTAGAGAGTGTGACAGGAAATGAGTGGGAGAGAGAGAAAGGTAGGGACTGGGAAACGACCCCAGGTCAGAACCGAACCCGGGTCCCCGGTCCTGTGGTACGACGCACCAGCCCGCTGAGCCACGGCGCCTCCTCAAGCACATATCTGTATGTGAAGAGTCCAGGTACTAAACTGTGCCTGCAAACTATTGCAAGCTTACCATCTGTCACATCTGTGAAATCCTGATGCCTCCAATATGGGTTTGTTTTCAAGGCCATTCAATCAAATACAAGGAAGTGTTTGTAAATTTTAAAAATGTTCAAAAACAAATATCTATGGAGTAGTTTTTCTTTTTGTTCTGACATTAAATAAATATAACAAATAAAAAAAAGTGACACTGATATTCTGACACAATGTTTGACAGTCAAGGAAGTTTTTGTGTTTCTTGGTGAGTATGTAAACATATGGTTTAATTTGTGTTCATGTATGTCAGACACTCCGAGTTAAAAAAAAATGCCCAAATTTGAATGAAACGTTTCAGCCACCATTTTCTCTGTGAGCAGACACACACACACACACACACACACACACACACACATTTTGCTATTGCATGGTCTGTTCCAACTGTAGTTAATTGACTGCGATTGCATTCAAGATTAGTGATCAGAGAACCTGAGTCACACTCTCACCTTCACAAGGGACTGTGGTTTTCTTGCCTCGGTTCCTGAACCCTTTAGGACATGTACAGTTGTAGCTGCCGAGTGTGTTTGTGCAGGTGCCATAGGATCCACAATCAGGAGGAGGACTCTCTACACACTCATCAACATCTGCAGCAGAGCACGCACGCACACACACACACACACACACACACACACACACACTCGGTGAGTATGTAAACATATGGTTTAATTTGTAATCATGTCTATCAGACACTCTGAGTTCCAAACAAACTG
>JAODXP020000109.1:17500-42500 GCA_027497455.2 Sardinella longiceps
GTTGTTGCCATGGTTTCTAAACCCTGCTGCACAGGTACAGGTGTAGCTGCCAGGTGTGTTTGTGCAGGTGCCATTGGAGCCACAATCAGGAGGACTCTCTACACACTCATCCACATCTGCATCAGGGCATACACACACACACACACACACACACACACACACACACACACACACACACACACACACACACACACACACACACACACACACACACACACAGTTTGACATCAAATGTCCAAGGACAGAATATTTTCAGTATGGTTTAAGCTTCTTTGGAACAAGCAAAGACAAACACTTCTTTTACACTCCAAATCGAGCTACATGGATAATTCCTTGCCAAATGGACCAATGTCTCCGTATTGACCCCGTCAGAATAGAAGAAGATTACTATTGCATTGTCTGTTCCAACTGTAGTACATTGACTGCAGCACTGTGCATTTGAGCTAGTTTTACAACATTAATTGCATGAAAAGACACACAAAAATGGGTAACACTTTATTTTATAGTGACACAAACAAAGCTAAGTCCTCCTGTTTGAGTCCTCCTGTTTGTGGTAACACTTTATTTTATAGTGTTACTGTTACAGTGTTACTTATGTAAGTAAAGTGGTACACATACAGTATGTTATCACCCGGTGGAATGGAATACTGTTTTGTGATTGGCTGTCAGGGTGTCCGTTATTTCTAGATAACAGGACACCTGAGGCATTGTTGGGATAAAAAAGTCTCACCAGCGTTCTATATCAATGCTCTGTAGAATGCAGCTTTGCGGATCTTCTTTCATATGAAAATAGTACCCCAACCGAAGAGGGTAACTTCTTTCTAAACGGAGCCACATGTTTCTTTTATGTTTTAAACACTTGCTTACCATCTATACGTTTTAGTTGCAACCGGGTGATAAGCGGGATAACGGCCTTCGAGGTGTCCCGATATCAGAGAAATAATGGACTTCGCGTAGGCAAAGTTCGCGCTGTTCTTTGCCTTCGCGTCGTCCATTATTCTTCTGATATCGGGACACCTCGAAGGCCGTTATCCCTTACTAATATCATGTATTACTCTAGTCTTCTATTATGCACCCTGATGCTGGAGTGGGTGAATCAACCCTCAGGATACCCTTATGTTGGGCAACCTCTTGGTGGTGCCAAGCTCATGGGGAAATGGCACTACTTTGGTGTACTAACCATAGTTCCAGTCAAGTCCTCATTGTTTAGTAACGTGTGCCACTATGCTAGTATGTGACAGCTGTGTTGGTAGTGAACATACAGTATTTTTCAGAAAGCCGACATTTAACTATGAAAAGTCCTTGATTGACAATATTCTACCCTTTTCTATTACATTTTAGCAAGTAACAGATGTCTGGCCAATAGGTTACTTCAGAGGGACCGAAATTTTCACTACATTTCGTGGAATGTGGTAACCATTTGGGCTTAATAATAACTTTTTAAAAAAAAACCTGAAAAGCTGACAAACTGTATAAATCTGTCCCTTACCAGCCGTGACACCCTCACAGTTTTTCCATTTCCAGTAGCTATAGTTGCTAGTGGTTGCACACCATGGCCCAGAATGGTCTACGCTGGTACACTGTGTGTACTGCTTGCCCTTATACATGAAAGGGAAGACACAACCACTGGCATCTACGATGGTAATATCCAGGAAAAACAAAGGACACAGTGTTATGCAGGTAGGTCTCAAAAAATTGGAACGTTTGCAAAAAGTTAATTAATTATTTCATGTAGACTATACATTACATATGAAAGTGAAATATTTCAAAAAATTCTTAGTGTTACTTTGCATGACTAGCTCACAGCCAATGAAAACCCTAAATTTACAATATCACATATAGTACAAGTCATAAAAATCAATGATTTTTGACATAGCCATCCAGAAGAAAGCCAAACCACATGTTTAGTGCAAATACATTTTACATAATTTGAGAAAATATATATTATTTTTGATCCGCTGTAGCAGTGTGAGGTCTGGTGTGCTCTGGTGGTTGAAGACTACTGCTGGTTGTTTGAATTGAGAAAGATAAATTATTTATCCTTACCTATACACTTTTCATTGTCAGTGAGTATGTATCCATCTGGGCATTTTAAACATTTTCCATTATGAAAGGTCCTTCCTGCTGGGCACCGCTGTCCATCCGGCAGTACTGGATGAAAAAAAAAAAAAAAAAAAAAAAAAACATTGAAAAAAATAATACTTTCATGTATTTTGGTGATCAGGTTACAGTAAATGAATACACCATCATTCAGCCCAATTTATTCATTTACCCTCAAGGTAAACAATTGAGTTACTTATTATTATTATTTCAGTTCAGAGAGAATCGTGCCAGCAGAGCTTCCAGCCTCTTTGGGAAAAATGAAGACAAATACTGAACATTTTACTGAAATACCACAGTTTTGAAATATATACAATATATAGCTCTGTATTTTATCAATGTAATTATTTGATTATTCAGATAAATAATTCACACTTACAGTAGATTAAATAATATTCAATATTTAAAATGGGCATAAAATCTGGCCTGAAATCTGTTCACTTTAGGGTATGTGCAGAATGCAGTTTACCACATGTGTCGGGGGAAGTAAAAATGAACAACAGTAACTTACTGGGGCACAGTTGGTCCCCGTGTTTATGCTTCCATTGGGGACTCTTCCCTGGGTATGTGTATCCTCTAGCACAGTTGCAGAAGTACTCCTTATCCCCAAAAACTCCCAGTATATCAGCTAACCTAAATCAAACCCTCACCTTCACAAGGAGCTCTGGGGTTGTTGCCACGATTCCCATACCCTGCTGCACAGGTACAGTTGTAGCTGCCAGGTGTGTTTTTGCAGAAGCTATTGGAGCCACAGACAAGAGGACTGTCTTTGCACTCATCTACATCTGCATCAGGACCAGTGTTGGGGAGTAACGAGTTACATGTAATGAAAGTACGTAATTACAAGTAAATTACAAAATGAAAGTAACAGTAATGAGTTACATAACTTACCTAACTGTTGAATTACAGTTAATTAACGACATATTCAGGATTACAATTTCTCATTACATCCCGTTCCTCTTTAGTAATGGGCAGAAAGTTAAAAAAAGTGCCCGCTCTTTTCTTTCCATAGAATAAAAATAAAACAATAATATTTTCATTAAAAACATTAAAATGTGCCCAATATTTAAACCTTGTCACTTGAGCATGTGTAGAATTTTCCTCTATGCTATAATACAATTTATGACATTCCAAGTGTCGGGGGGAAGTAAAAATGAACAACAGTAATTTACCTGGGCACAGTATGGCCCCTTGGGTATACCTCCATTGGGGACTCTTCCCTGCGTATGTGTATCCGCTAGCACAGTTGCAGAAGTGCTGCGTATCCGCTTTGGTGCAGGTGGCATGCTCATCACAATTCATGTCAATGGGACAGTTGTAATCTGAATGTTAAAAGGGACAGTTTTAAATGCTGTCTCCAGGACATGGCTTTGTTAAATAATATATGTTAGAAAGTAAGAACCTGTTTACTTTTTTGCATGAATGAAAACAGTACAGGATAAACTGATAAACAGTTGTGATGATGAAATGACTGCCCATGCATTAATACAGTTTGTATGAAATTCTGCATCCATCATAATCATAATCATATAAATCATATTCTGTGAGTGAAAGTATAAACCCTCTTGACTTATTTATTTTTTATTTATGCAAAACATGAAAGCTTCACTTTAGAAAATAAAATGATGCTTTACAAACTTTTAATCTATCTATTTTAGTACTTCATTGATAATCTGTTGGTGGTTTTAGTCCCAGTCTTGGTGGATTATCCAGTGCTTACCATAACATGTTCCATTCCAGAGTTTACCATGTGGTTTGTTCTGCTCGTTACAGATATCCTTTTTACCAGTGCCCAGGGACAGGCCTGTGACAGACAAAAAAAACTTCATTTTCAAGTTAATGTTAGTTTACATATACATGTGTACATTCATGTCCCAGAAGGATTGGGAAAAAAATGTGGTTCATTTTCTTCAGGGGAAAAAAAAAAGAAATTACAAAAGTGAAAACAGTTTCTTTTCCCTGAAAATACTATTTTTAAAATAAAGTATTGTAATTGAAATCTAGACATATACAGACAAAGTGAAATACCATAATCTCTAAAATATCTGAACATATTATTATGGCACCAAAACAACACTGAATCTCAATATTGACCAGCACACCAGCCTGTAGTGTCGTCTTTTGGATACTCACCCAATATGAACAACACAACTTGAGTTTTCATTTTGGAAGGTCCCTCAGGTGGTAAACAAGTTCTTCAGGTGAAATAAACTAATAATAACTAAGGTGTGGTAAACAGATAGAAGAATATCCCTGTCTTTCTCCTTCTGACAGTGATCCTCTTGCTGTAGCTTATACTTCTTCTAATAGTCTTCATGTAGTCCACAGCAACAACTGGTGTGGTGACAAATTGGACAATATTTATATTCTACTACTATGAGGAAACTCAGGGCGAATACAAGCAGCCTTCCTTTTTGCAGTGTCAGATCTGATAAGTTCCTTGGAAGAGACTTACTGTGAAAAATAAACACTGATAAAGTTGTGTGGGTTGATGAAGTGTGAGATGATGGTTGTTGGTACCGATAACCATGGAAACAAAACAAACAATTTGGCAAATATGGTGGATAAACAAAAGCAAAAAGAGAAAACGGAATCCTTGAACATAATTACGCAAGACAACACAAAAGAAAACATAAAATATTGTATGTTTGTTTGTTATTATGTATTATTGTTTGATTGTTTTTCCAGTAGTAAAAGTAGTATTAGTAGTCTAATTAGTATTAGTATTAGTAGTGTAATACTAAAAGTAGTATTAGTTACTCTTGGGCACTTTTGTGGATGAAAATGTGGACAAAACTTTGTGCTTTTGCAATTAGTAATAAAACTAAATATTCGAAGTCACTCTGGGGCATGGGCAGTGTACTGACAGGTGATGACCTGAAGAGGTCAATATGTGTTTCACCCATAGGGGGTACCATTACGATATAGGCAAGGCCATATACTGTACACAAGGAAGTCAGTCAAAGACAGGCTGAATATCATGTTACATTGTTGGTGGTTAATAAAGAGACAAACACTGAGAACTCATGTGTGGAAATACTTTATGTCTGTAAGAGACAGTCACAGACATTACAGGCAGTATTCAACCTATTATTCCTTGCTCAAAGGAGCTGATATTGGTCCTGCTGATGGGTTGCGGAGCTTCTATGGTCCTGTCCAGCTCTACAAGAGTAACTGCCTGTCTCCTGAAATATCCTCCAGAACCATAGCAACTGAACTTGTTATAAATTCTATGTCACCATTACAACAATTGCAAGTAGGTGGGTGCCGCCGTATGTAAACAGAGAGTGTGTGTGTAAGAGTAGGTTATGTTAGTTAGTTGCCCTGGTAAACCACGAAAACAACACGTAGAGGAATGCTCAGAGAAGAGGAAGAGAGACAGAGAGAGAGAAAAGGAAGAGAGAGGGAGGGGGAAGAGGGGAAAATAAAACTAGAGATAGAGATAGAGACAGATAAAGAGGAGCAAGAGTAAAGTGTGAAGCGATGGATGTCTTTTATTTATTTTTTTTACTCTGCAGGTTTTTTAAAAATATATTTACATTACATACACATTTTAAATTGCATTACTGTAATATACTGTACAGTAGTTTGTAAGATGATGACAATGGACCACCTTTTAAAATCAGCATGCTCTGTAAACAAGGATACTGAAATAGAAATAAAGCATCACCCTAAAAATGTTTATATGGTAACACTTTGCGGTAAGGGTACATGAATTATCATGAATTCATGCATGAAATCATTCATGATTCATGCATTACTTCATCTCTGAAAGTCTAATGAGTTATCAGGAATTAGCATGAATTCATTGTTTGTCATTAATGACCTCCTGCTGAAATAACACATGATCTTAAGTATTAGTTACACTGGGTACATCATCATGAGTCATGATTAATTAGCATGAGTCATGATTATTAGCATGATCATGATGAATTCATCATGTTTGTGCCCCCTCAACTAAAGTGTTGACATGGTTAAATTGGTAAAAAATTAGTTGATGTAAGGGATAGATATGAGGAACTAGGCCAAAGTAGGCTAAATAAGTACTTTTATTATATCAAATTCTTTTGAACAAAAACATCATGATCATGTGTAATTAGTCATGACTCATGATGATGTACCCAGAGTAATTAATGCTTAAGATCATCTGCTATTTCAGCAGGAGGTCATTCATGATAAACAATGAATTCATGCTAATACCTGATGAGTCATTAGATATTCAGAGATGAAGTAATGCATGAATCATGAATGAAATCATGCATGAATCTACAAGAGTAACTGCCTGTCTCCTGAAATATCCTCCAGAACCATAGCAACTGAACTTGTTATAAATTCTATGTCACCATTACAACAATTGCAAGTAGGTGGGTGCCGCCGTATGTAAACAGAGAGTGTGTGTGTAAGAGTAGGTTATGTTAGTTAGTTGCCCTGGTAAACCACGAAAACAACACGTAGAGTAGAGCTTGAAACGGGCCTTAAAACTAAGACCCGAACCGGCCCCAGCCCGAGAGAGAGAGGGGACATCGAACAGCGGCCAGAGAGAGAGAGAGAGAGAGAGGGGACATCGAACAGCGGCCAGGTAGGCCCTTTTAAAGACCAAGGTACCGCCCATCAGTAATCAGCTGCACCTGTGCGTAATTCATCCCTGCAATGCACACAGAGACACAGAAAGACATACAAACAGAAAAGGAGGCAGGCCGCAAAGGCTGGGCCGAAACAGAATACAGAGCAAAGGACCTTACCTACGGGCCCGAGTGAAGACAAACTGGCAATGACTGAGAGGCAGTCAGTGACTTGTTGTGCACAAATTCCCAAAGATGCATATATGCAAAACATGCACACGCAATCGAATACACAAACTGTCTCCTTCACACACACACAAACACACACACACACACACACACACACACACACACACACACACAGACACCAGCGATGTGCGGGCAGGGTAGGCATTGCGTTAACGTTGCGTAATTCCAGGGTGTGTGCTGAGCCTGTGTGTGTGTGTGTGTGTGTGTGTGTGTGTGTGTGTATACACCTGCCAGCCATTCCAGCCATAGTCAGCTACTTCCTCACCTGTGCTGAAGTCCGTTCGATTTTCACTGCAGGCTCTGACTCAAACACAAACAGACACAAACAGACAGAGACACAAAACACATTTAGTCACTTCTACTATGCTGCCCAACACAACAACAAGCAGCACATTACACTCTAAAAAATGCTGGGTTCGAAATAACCCAATTTGGGTTATTTCCTGACCCAGGCTCTGGGTCACTATTGGACCTACCCAGGGTTGGGTTAAAGTAACTTTATGGCCTGGGTTATTAAATGTAACCCAAAGATTGGGTTATTCCTCCAAACCAACCTATGGGTTATTCTGACAAAAATAGTGGGTTAAGCTGACCCAGGAAATGGGTCTGACCTACCACCCTTTTGTTGGGTCATATTGACCTCTTTGTTGGGTTCATATTGGGTTATTCCTTCAAACCAACCTATGGGTTATTCTGACAAAAATAGTGGGTTAAGATGACCCATGAAATTACCATATTTTAATATTACTACTACTACTACTACTACTACTACATAATAATAATAATAATAGAAATACACTTTAAAATGACCTAACGGCCAAACAAAGCTACAGGAAAATTAATTGATACAAGGAAATGGGTCACGACCTTCTGCAAACATGGAACTACAGTTATTCACAAAGTTTTGCAATCAATTAATTAAATTCACAGTCCATTTCCATCTTTATTTTTGTTAAACCACTGCACAAATTTCACTCGTAGCTCAAGTGCACATAGCCCTAGTTCATTCTGCAATCATTAAAAACTTTAAAATAGGCCTATTATGTGGAATGATGATGTGTAGCATAAGACCCATCATAGAAATTACACAAAGATTATGTTTCCTAAAAAGTTGCATCATGATTTTTACATTCCCTATATACAGTAGCAATTTCCTCCTTCCAATAGACTGCATAGTTCTGAAATGGACTGAAATGGCATTGGAACATGGTAAGACAATCTTGAGACTTACACCGGTAGTGCTTAGGAAAATGTCCAATGTTAAATGTTCATATTCACATTCAGCATGTAGTTTTCAAAAAAGTTGGTTTCCTAAAGAAATGGAGACAATGCACACAAGCTATATAGAACTGACAGCAATGGCAAAGGCTCTGTCCCCAAGCGTCAGGTATTTGGTCAAGGTGATGGGGTGAAGAGGTTGGCATCGGCAGAGCAGAGTCGGGTGGGGGAGTGGTGGTTCAGGAGGTCAGACAGGTTTGAGGTTGTTGAGGGCCTCTATATCAAATGGATAAGTCCTCTCTCGGTCGTTCTTTCATCCATGCTCTCCTTTGCGTTCTTTGCTTTAGACACTCTGTTCTTCCTCTAGGAGTTTCCAGCACCTGCTGGAATAAGTTCATGTTAAAGTTGACAAGACACTTCCCAGAGGAACTGTGTGTGAGTGCACTGTATTAGGCTATTAATTGCTTTCAAATTTGTGAAACCTACCAGGGCATCAAAGGCAGGTATAACTCCTCTCTCGAAATCCTCCACGTTCTCCATCCTCAGTGTACATGCAGGCAAGTGGTGATGATCTTGAAATAAGCACATTTATTGGTAACAATGATTACCTCCAACTAAAACAAATGTTTTTGAAAGCTTGAATCTTCGTTATAGATTCAGAGGATTATTGAAAAAAGTTCAGTCACCATCTGACATGATGGAAAGAGAGCATCTAATATCAATGGTGGAAATCAAGCTGTAGCTATTATTAAAAAGCATTTTGTATGGACAAAAAGAACGGTAGAGGCAGAGACAATGTGATATTCTTACCATCTGAAGGCAAGGGGACTGTCCATCTTTTTTTCTTGGTCACTGCCTCTGCATCACAAAAAAGAAATTTTAAGAGTTTAAAGAAATTGCCATTTTACCACATTTTAGATACAGACGACATTATAATACATCTTTAATATTGATAAGGGGAGCATCAATACTATGTAAAGTACTTACGTAACAAGTGCTTTGAGGAAAATGGCAAGAAGCATTACTACAGGATTGGTCATCACATCTGGAGGTATAAGAAAATATTAATTTTAAGACGTGACAATATAAAGATTAAGAAGTGTCTGTTTAGTTAGATGATATGAAGACTCACTGGGTGTCGACAGGTCTTTGCGCCAAGGTGCCGTGCTTGAATCTTGAAGGCAAGAAAAAGATACAGAATATACAAAAAATCAAAACTATTAAAAGACTAACATACAAGCAAGAGTGTGATCCTAACCATCAATGACTTTACTAAGCACCTCTTGAAAGCCCTAGATCTTATTTTTGCACAAGGAAAAAAAAATCCTTTTTGATCAACATGAAATTAATTTGTCCTTTACAGCAATATTAACATTACTACCAACCTCTGCTTCACTGAAGACAGAACAAATAGGTCGAAGTGTCCATACAAGTGATCATATTGAGCAAAAGATGAGGCCCGGCAGGTGATCACTAAAAAGAAATAAATTCAGAAAGTAACATTACCATCACCAATTGCAAAAAGGCAAACTTCTGGAACCTTCAATTTATTAACTTCAATAGTTACATTTTCCAAAGCAAAGCATCATTTAAGATGTTTACTTAGCCTACTGCATATGACGGATTGTATTGAGTGTTAATTTGACAAGCACCTAAGCCTAAACAATGAGGGAAATCATAACTTTGGCTATGATGTAATAAGTCATAGCCTAGCTCGTTTCCTCAAGAAAAACATTTGCACCGTTTTAAATAAGTGCTGCACCAAATGTAGCCTGCTACACAAACGGTTGAACTCATGGTTTGTTTGCTGCCTGTCATTCATGTCATTCTGTCATGGCTCTAACGTGACCGTCCCATTTCAAATTGAACATGAGGGAAAAAAAACGGCAATGAATGACTGGAGCTGCAACGTTCTGGAACATAGCTTTTTACTAGCTAGCTTAGCAAATTTAGCTTTAGCTGGCTGCCAGCCCCAGCTTAGCTCTTGAGAGTGAGTGACTTAGCTAGGCTAGCTGTCGATAGACACCTAAACAATATTTGTTCACGTCAAAGAAAATATCTTTAATATTCATAATTTCACCGTAAATAATTTTAGGGCTCTGTGCTCGTTTTCAAAAGTAGGCTAACGTTAATTCCAATTCTCCATTGACTATGGCCAGTGTTTAACATTTAGCTAATGTTAGTTTAAAATGAAATGTCAAATGCCAAGCTATCAAACTATAGTTTACTAGTCTATAGATACTAAAATGAACATTAATTTAACTCTCCAGATTGAACTTACCTTCAACTTAGTGGGAAAAGATGGTTGTTTCAATGACTGTATGGAAATTCCGTTGGAAAGAGACATGCAGACATTTGCCTCAGCAGAGAACTGAAGAAAAAAATTCAAACCGGTGCTGGCCAATCACCGCTGGTCTCATCATGCGCATTACCAAATCACTGGGTCACAATGATCATTGGTTGGGTTAATCAAATCAAGGAAGATTCCAAAACTATTAACCCAACAACTGGGTTAGTGGACATAACCCAGTATGGGTTGAATTATACACAATACAGGGTTAAAAAGCCTCAACCCAGTGATTGGGTTAATAAAATAACCCAGTATTTTTTAGAGTGTAGTGTGTGTGTCTGTACACCTGATTAACTGCTGGTCCAGCGAGCAGCGTGTTCCCAACTTGTCCAGTAGGGGTCACCATTTAGCCACTCTCCACAAGTGCCACCTCTACCTGGCTGATTTCAAGCACAGAGACAGAGAAGCATCATCAAAAAAAAATCTACAGTTTGGTCACAGACAGACTGACCAAGCAGTGTACAAGCAGGAATAAACATACTGTACAATAAGACACAACAGCATCTTTTACAAACTCTAAAAACTACCGCCCAACTCATTTTACAAACTGATGTGCCAAAGTGTAGTCTAAGAGATAATTATTACCTATTGATGGACCTGATGGTCAATATTAGTTGTTTAAACTAATAATGCAGTTTTTCCTGTTCAGTCTGTCTTGCATTATTTACAAACCGTAGGCCTACTGAAGAACATCTGGCTACATACTTGCTTTCATTAAACTGTAAACTAGCTATATACCCATTCATGCTATGCCTGCAATACTAGCTACAAAAATTACCTTGTATTCCTAAACAAAACTTTAAAAAATAAAAAAATAAAAATCTGAAATTTGGAAAATGGTACTCACCAAAGGCAAATAAGATAAGTATTGCAGTAGATCTTGCAGCAGATATCTTGGATCTTCTCAGTTGAAATGCATCTTAGAGATCATGCCTCCAACAGACTGAGTTACAGAGGCTTTTTGTGCTCGTTCTGTAGGTCAGTAACTTTCAAACTGTCTCTGTCATTCTACAGCTTCACACACACACACACACACACACACACGCACACACACACACATACACATGGACACACACACACACACACACACGCACGCACGCACACACACACACACACACACACACACACACACACACACAAACCCTGCCCTTATAATAGCTAAATGATCTGAAGCATGTGGGACATTTCTGTACGGCTTTACACAACACACACTGGCACAACAGAAGTTATTGTTTAAGTGCAAAGCTGCAAGCCTGTACTGGTTGAAACGTTGTGTACAATAAAATGGAAGCAACAGTGTGCGGAGCGTCTCTCCTCTCCTTTACTTTGCTACTCTATTTGCTTCAGCAACTGAAACGTTGGATGTGCGTGTACCCCCTCAACTTTATTATGAATGCGTATTGAGTGTGTGTCTGTGTGTGTGTGTGTGTGTGTGTGTGTGTGTGTGTGTGTGTGTGTGTGTGTGTGTGTGTGTGTGTGTTTTGGTTGTAGAATGAATGACAAACTCACCTTCACAAGGAGCTCTGGGGTTGTTACCATATTTCCCATATCCTGCTGCACAGGTACAGTGGAAGCTGCCAGGTGTGTTTTTGCAGATGCTATTGGAGCCACAATCAGGAGGAGGACTCGTTTTACACTCATCCACATCTACAGCAGAGCACACACACACACACACACACACACACACACACACACACACACATCAGTGAAAGTGGGCAAAATTATTCATCAGTATCTCAGATATTTCGATAAAAACGATACCTTCAAATGCATCCACCCCCATTCCAAAAAAGTGCCACACACACACACGTGCACACACACACACACACACACACACACACACACACACACACACACACACACACACACACAGATTGACATCACATGTCCAAAGACAGAATCTTGTCAGTAGAGGGTGCCAGCTTCTTCGGAAAAAGCAAAGTCAAACATTCTGTTACACTCTACATGGAGCTACATCCATAATTCCTTGTCAAATGGACCCATGGCACTGACTTGACGACCCCTCAGAATTGGCTGATCTCAGAGATTAGGTGCCCTCACCTCTCAAGTGAACGTGGGCAAAATTATTCATCAGTATCTAAGATATATCTATAAAAACGATACTTTCAAATGCACCCACCCCCTATTCCAAAAAAGTGCATGTGAACATTTTTTGCAACTTCAAACTATAGGACCACCAAAACTGTTGGATACTCAAGCACAGATTTCTGTATGTGAAGAGTCCAGGTACTAAACTATGGGTCTGCAAACTATCACAAGCTTGCCATCTGTCACATCTGTGAAATCCTGATGCCTCCAATATGGCTTTTGGACTGAAGTATAAACAAAAAAGTTTGTCTTTTTATTCTGACTTTAAATAAATAACACAAATATAAACAGATGTGATGACAGTGATAGTGGCTTCATTGAGTCACTACATGTAAACTAGTGGAGGCAAATTTGCTCACTAGTTAACTAATGAAGACACAAATGTCCACTAGTTAACTAGAGAGGTATAAAAATTGCCACTAAATTACTAGTGTCATCAAAAGTGTCATCAACTAGTGAACTAGTGGTGGCAATTTCCATTCGACTAGTTTACTAGTGTGGTGCAAAAAGTGTCACTAGTTAACCAGTGTACCCAAAAATGCCCACTAGTCAACCAGTGAAGTCAACTAGTGATAGCTCCTTCACTAGTTGACTAGTGGGCCTTTTTGGGTGCAACAATCCCTCCTAAAACACATTAAACGTCTTTCTACAAAGTTATAAAACTCACCAAGTGGTACTAGCATTATTTTGGATTTCTTGTGAGTGATGTAATACTTCTCAGCAGTCAGTGGGGTTTGACTACAAACTTCAATAAAACTTGCTAGAAGTCCTATTTTGCTGTGATATCTATGTCAGCATATCAGTGAACACTACAGACCACTCAGTGAGTTTCATACCTTTGTAGACAGACATTTAATGCATTTTAGGAAGGATTGTTCCAGTGTACATAGGCTGCTGTTAAGACGCTACAGCAATAAGCAAAAATTCTCGGAACAGAAGCGTAAAATGTCAATCTTAAAGAAATATTCCACCTCTTTATGAAAAGTGGTTATTCATCCCCTTACCTGGAGTTACATATGGGTAAAAGCATTTTGGCTCAGGTGCATCGCTAGTCTGGCAACCCCAATTTTACCTTCAGCTTAGCATAGGCGCTGGAAAGTAAAGTTGCCAAAGAGTTGCTATCTGGCAACATTACATTCCAGCGCCTATGCTAAGCTAAAGCTAAAAAATGGGGAAAATTGGGGATGCCATAATAGGAAAACGCAAGCACTGAGACCAAAATGCTTTTACCCACATATGTAACTCCAGGTAAGAGGGTGAATAACCACTTTTCATTAAGAGGTGGAATATTCCTTTAACCATCGTATTTCATCGTAAGATATCCGAAAACAAGGCTCAAAATCATTTTGAGCGAACCCGTACTTTAAAAAATGTCACCGCCTTTCCAAATCAATGCTTTTTAGATTGGTAACTATAACAACAGTAAGCAGCCTTGTAGATCTACTTTCAACAGAAAATAGAACCTAAACCAAACCAGTTAACTTCTTTTAAATTGGAGTTGCATGCTTCTTTTATGTTTGATAGTACACTAGATAAATAAAAACGAGTAATAAGCGGAATAACAGCCCTTCGAGGTGACCAGTTTTACGGAAATAATGTCTGCGCACATGGACGGAATTCTAGACCTCTACCTCGCCATTATTTCCATAGAACCGGTCACCTCGTTGCCCGTTATCCCTTAAAAAAAACTCACCTTCACAAGGGGCTGTAGGGATGTTGTTGCCATGTTTCCTGAACCCTTCAGGACAGGTGCAGGTATAGCTCCCAGCTGTGTTTGTACAGGTGCTATAATGACCACACTTGGGGGGATTCTGTACACACTCATCCACATCTGCACCAGGACACACATAACAAACAGAATTGGACAGAAATAAGTAATGAGAAATGTGGCACTTATCCACATCCACAGCAACATATGTGTGTACACACACACACACACACACACACACACACACTAGACTTGTAGTCAAGACCGCTTAAACCAAGACCAAGACTATACCAAGCATTGGGTCTGTGGTATATGTTGACTACTTGCTCAGTACTGTGCAAGCCATAACCTTACTCCTTACTTTTTTGTTTATTTTAGAGCATAGCCAAACCTATGGGGCAAACTGAATATACATGAATGTATCTATGTAAATCTAAAAAAAATAAAGTTTTATCAATGCAATTATTCAAAACAATCCAATTCAAGTGTTTATTGTCATTGTCACAGGAGTACAATGGAATTACGTTTGAAGCATCCATATTCTCTTCCATTACAAATAAAGTACATAGTTGAAAGTGCAAACCCAGTAATAAAAACCCTTTAAATAACCCTAGTGTAAACATTTGACATAGTATGTCAGACAGTACAACATTTTTAGCAAAGGTCATGTCTTCAATAGAATAGTGACATAATGCAGCAATGCAAAAAACAGTTCATAGTTATTTAGTGAATGGTGGATTTGGCTGTTGTCCGTGGGAGGGGGAGGAGTTCAGTATCCTGATTAACACTAAACCCAATTGCACCTGTGCTACTAGTGTAAAATCCTGAATTACAAACTCACCTTCACAAGGAGCTCTGGGGTTGTTGCCATGGTTCCCATACCCTGATGTACAGGTGCAGGTGTAGCTACCAGGTGTGTTTGTGCAGATGCCACTGGAGCCACAATCAGGAGGAGGACTCGCTACACACTCATCCACATCTGCACACACACACACACACACACACACACACACACACACACACACACACACACACATTTTAACATAACATCACATGTGTATGAACAGAATCTTGTGGAATGTGGAATGAATTGTCAGCAGGTTTCAGCTTCTTTTGAAAAAACAGAAAAATACTGTTACACTCTACTAAACAAATGCCCAGAATATGAATGGGGAGAAAAAGTCCCCTATTGAAACTCCTCACCTTTAGGGATGGGTATTGATGAGATTTTATCAATATCAATGCCATTATCAATTCTGCCTATCAATCCAATTCCTTATCAATACTCTTATCGATTCCTGAGTAGCCTAGTTCATGCTTAATAAAGGCAGTCTTTATAGGCTTGAGAACAGCTACGTGTCTCTGTCTCCTCAATAAGGTAGGCTATGTGAATCACTGGAGTTAATGTGATAGCTTGCTATGAAAATTGCAGTTAGCACGTGGCGCAAATGCACCTCGACGTGCGGGCAGAGAAACTAAAGAATTGATAAGAGAATTGATAACGTTTGGAGACGTAGAATATCAATGGAATTGATCATTTTAAACCGGTTCTGAATTGGAATTGGTTCTCGATACCCAACCCTACTCACCTTGGCACTGTATGCCTGATTTTGCAGTGAAGTTCTTGTTTGAGGGGCTGAATCCTGGCTCACAGGTGCAGTAGTAGCTGCCAGGTGTGTTGTGGCATTTGGCATTCCGACCACAAGTGACTGTACCACATTCACCTTCCTCTGAGATTATGTCATGTAACAATAAAAACAGATGTGGAAATCAAAAATGATTACCGCTGTTTGACAAAGTCTTTGTGGAGAAGTCTTTATCTGGCAGACAAATTGCAGTGTTGACTAGAAGCACCAACATCACTGAACCAGATTATGATTTGAATGATCAGAAAGTAAACACACTCTCAAGCTTTGACTCTTAAACTACTTTCTTAACTCTTTAGGCCGACGCAGCCGTAGCCGTAGGCACGCCCAATGCGCGCAACATGCTCATCGAGCGCTTTCCAATGGTGGCTCTAAACGTTATGCGGTTCATGCATGAAAAATTTAAAATAATATGATAACATGACCAAGACAGACACGTTTTGGCCTAAGCCGAGACAGGCCAAAATGCATCCATCTTGGACATGGTATCTTTAAAAAGTAGTTTACAGTAAGAGTCAAAGCTTGATAGTGCGTTTACTTTCTTATCATTGTATTCCCCTGGTTTTACATACCCAAACCCACTCTTTACTTTAGCTGAGTTGAGCGCACCTTTCTCTTTCACACCTTATGATGTCTGACACAGAGCTAAAGCATGCTATATAGAGTGCTCAGATCACAGTCAGGTAGTGAAATTAAATGATATGAGAGAAAAGAAATGAAAAGAAATGTGATATGAAAAAAAATGAGCAGGGCTAAGAACACCATCTCATCAGTCATTGAGGTGGCTATCAATAGCGCTTGGCATTATAAAACAGTAGGGCTATGTGTGGATTCACTCCAGATAATTCCTTTAAATGAACAACAATAACTTACCTGAGCACCTTGGGTCCCCTGGCTTATACCCCTGCCCTGGGTATCTGTATCCTCTGGCACAGAAGCAGAGGTACGTTTCCTTATCCCGTGTGGTGCACTTGGCATTCTCATAGCACTTCTTGTGAAGGGGACATTCATAATCTGAATGTTAAAAGGGACAAAATTAATTAATTATTAATTAAATTATGTCTTTGAGACATGGCTTTGTTAAATAATGGATGTAAGAAATTAAAAACCTTTTTAAACTTTTTGCATGAATAAAAACAGCACAGGATAAACTGACAAACGGTTGTAAAGATGAAATGACTGTCCATGTCTTAATACAGTTAGTTTGAACTTCTGTATCCACAGTAGTCATAAAAACATCATATAAAAATAATAGAATGTCATATTCTGTAAGTGAATGTATGTACCTTCTTGACTTATTTTCATGCTTCACTTTAGAAACCACAAGCTGTACTCTATGACACCAATATCGAGTGATCGATACCTATTTTAGCATTTCATTGATAATCTGCAGATTGAGTCCCAGTCTTGGTGCATTATTCCACATCCTTACCATAACATATTCCATTCCAGGGTATACCATGTGGTTTGTTCTTCTTCTCACAGATATCGGCCTTACCAGTGCCCAGGGACAGGCCTGTGACAGACAAAAAAAAACCCTCAGTTTCAAGTTGATATTTACACATTCATTTGTCCCATACTCATTTTTACATACAGACAAAGTGAAGTACCATAATCTCTGAAATATCTGAACATATTGTAATTAATCATAAGATTTGATGGCGAAATCCGTTTCCGGAATTTATTACAATAATATTATGGCACCAAAACAACACTGAATCTCAATATTAACCAGCACATCAGCCTGAAGTGTCTTTTGAATTCTCACCCAATATGAAGACCACAACTTGAGTTTTCATTTTGGAAGGTCCCTCAGGTGGTAAACAAGTTCTTCAGGTGAAATAAACTAATAATAATGAAGGTGTGGTAAACAGATAGAAGAATATCCCTGTCTTTCTCCTTCTGACAGTGATCCCCTTGCTGTAGCTTCTACTTCTTCTAATAGTCTTCATGTAGCCCACAGCAACAATCTGTGTGGTGACAGATTGGACATTGTTTATACGCTTTCTACTTCTACTATGAGGAAACTCAGGGCGAATACAAGCAGCCTTCCTTTTTGCAGTGTCAGATCTGATAAGTTCCTTGGAAGAGACTTACTGTGAAACCGACAAACACTGATAAAGTTGTGTGAGTTGATGAAGTGATCCTTGAACATAATTAAGCAAGAAAACACAAAATTCAACATAACATACTGTATGTTTGTTTATGTGTGTGTTTGTTTTTACCACTATTTCAAAGTGGTGTAACCCTTGGGCACTTTTGCGGTCGAAAGAAAACTTTGAGTTTTTGCAATTAGTTGTGAAACTAAATAATGGTGTCGGTCATGGGCAGTGTACTGACAGCCAGGTGATGACCTGAAGAGGTCAATATATGTTTCACCCATAGGGGATACCATTAGGCAAGGCCACATACACAAGGAAGTCAGTCAGAGACAGGCTGAAAATCATGTTACGATGTTTAATGGTTAATAAATAGACGAACACAGAGAACTCATGTGTGGAAATACGGTCCATTGTCACAGACCAGAAACCTCTCATATACTGTATACGCATATTCAATTAGGTCACTTTAGCCGTTCTTTGACCACGCCCCTTACAAATATGATAACCCTTGCAAATATGAGATCTTTGGTATTTTTTTCCCTCAACAGTGCCTTCCAGGCAGCACTGCCTTCAAGGCACTACTACCCTCAGTTTAGTATGTGTGTAAGAGTAGCTTATGTTAGTCAGTTGCCCTGGTAAACCACAAAAACACCACATAGCGGAACGCCCAAGGAAGAGGAAGAGAGAGAGAGAGAGAGAGAGAGAGAGAGAGAGAGAGAGAGAGAGAGAGAGAGAGAGAGGAAGAGAGAGGGAGGGAGGGAGGGAGGGGGAAGAGAGTGAGAAATAAAACTTGAGATAGAGATAGAGACAGATAAAGAGGAGCAAGACAGAGTAAAGTGTGAACCGACGGATGTCTTTTATTTTTTTTTTACTCTGCAGGTTTTAAAAATATATTTAGGCTATATATTTGCTATATGGGCATACCTGGGTGAGATTGGATTCTAATCTGAAATTTACTCCGGAGTTACCATTTTAAGGACGCCATTTTAGTCTGACATGGAAATTCAAGTGACTCTCTTGATACTGAGTGAGTATGATAACCTATCGTTCTTCTATTTAATTGGATATGATATAGGGTGTGATACGTTATTATAATAGATGGTGGATGTAGAGATAAGGTCCAAGGGCAGAGATGTATTTGGCTTCTTATTTTTGTCATTAATAAGTGCCTTTTTATTTTTGTTCTTGAATCAAGAACATATTTTAAATGGAAAAGGTAGTGTTGTTCAATACAATACTGGTCTATCATTATTTATTTCTCACTCATATTTGTCTCCTTTTAAATTTCATTAAAATTACCACAAACTAATATCCTGATTCGAACACAGGGTCATGGGCCTGTTTCCTCAGGACAACTTCACTGAGAAAATGTACCACACAGAATGCTTTCGCAGGAACCACAAAGCATACCTTGCGGCCTACTTTTTAGGAGCAATAGCCACCTATGTGCACCAGGAAGCGCACCTCGTGGTCAAACTAACCGCTGAACAGCATAAGCTATATTTAGATATTATCTTAACAGCATTTAGACATCTCCTCCACTTCCTCTATACGATGGACAATGCATATTTTTATATTGTAAGCGTATTTGAATGGCATCCAATGACATTGATACCATTGATTTTCACAGCTATTTATGTTGCATAATCATTCCAACAATTAGAATGGAGTACTGTTTTCTGATTGGCTGACAAGGTGTCCGTAATTTCTAGATAACAGGACACTTGAGACATTTGTCGGTTTCACCAGCGTTCCATATCAGGGAGTTTCTTTCAACTAGGGGCACTTTGAGCTTTGTAAAATTCTAATTTAAAAAACTTAAAAAAAAAAAAAAAAAACATCCACCCAGGTCTAAATAGTATATCTAGTTTAAAGATCTGTAAGAGTTCAAACTTAGATTATAAAACAAATCAATGTTTTTTTGTTTTTTTTTAAATATTTTTTAAAAAATATGCAAAGTCAGTAAACAAATGACATTTCCACCACATTTCAATAAACTGTAATTGTGGTGGAAATGACGGTGACAGAGATGACAGGTCCACATATTTTGGTGAAAAAAATGGAAGGTGGCTTCACTTTGGCTTTGAATCGATAATTAGCAGTTCATGTCTGTAAGATACAGTTATCTATTTTAAAATTTGTATCTTTTAAAAAGCAGCCATGAAGCTACAACATGTTTGTAAATGACGTACAATAAATGTATTTACTGATGAAGCAATCTTTACCTCGATTTCTCTTAATTAGTTGTGGGTAAAATATTAAATGGCCTCCATATGCTCTTTACATTGCAGCCTTGTGGATTTGCTTTCATATGAAAATACTACCCCAAACAAACAAGTTAACTTCTTTTAAACAAAGACAGATGTTTCTTTTATGTTTTATTTGTGACCGGGTGAAAAGCGGGATAACGGCCATCGAGTTGTCCCAATATAAGATAATAATGGACTTGGCGGAAGCGGTGTTCCACGTTGTGTTTGTCATTCACCTCATCCATTATCATCTTATCTTGACACCTCGATGGCTGTAATCACTTACACAAATATTGGGGTGGCGTTGTGCTTATATTTGTTGTATTTGTTGTTTGTGTTTGTGATGCTTACGGGTCCCTGTGTGGGGATATTCATTGTTTTGGTATGTTTGTGGTCATGGCAGCTCAGTTCCATTACATACAGCCACAAAGCCACAGGATATGTTTATTTTTTTGGTGTGTGTATGTCTCTCTCTCTCTCTGTGTGTGTGTGTGTGTGCATGTGTGGGTATGGGTGTGGGTGTGTTTGTGGTATGCAACTGTGGGTGTGTCTGCATCTGCATGTTTCAATGCAAGACAAAAACAAAGGTACACAAAGATGGTGGATGCTAGAACTTTACATTTACAGGGAAGGACGTGACATCCTGGTACAACAGCGCAAGTGAAATATACAATCAAAAGGAACCGACCCTTTAGAACTTCCTAGAATGCCATCTTTTAGACCTCCCACGCCCACATGCTAGCTTATTTACATCTCCTCTACAGTAACTCTGCTCAGAATTATCTCTGTCCATTTCTTAGCTTTAGTGTGGTCAATATGATTAGATGGTGTTTACAGACCTGCTAGTGGTGGTGGCATAGTTACCATAGTGTTATATTTAAATGGAGGTCCGGATATCAATTTTAGAAATACCTTAGCATTGCTAGGGTAAACAATTCACACCGTTGCCATAGTACCACTCGTACCTTGACAGCAACCATGACACAGCAGAGATGTCAGACTAGCACTCTAGTGTAGCAAAAAATAGAACCAAACTAGTTTGAGGGCTTCACTTCCACAGGAATCACTTTGGGGGTGAGCTCTGGTGTGTTTAATATCTAATTTTATGTGTGTGTGTGTGTGTGTGTGTGTGTGTGTGTGTGTGTGTGTGTGTGTGTGTGTGTGTGTGTGTATTCAGTATGTTTTCCAGGCCTGTGCCTGAGCACTGGTGTGCATGGCTGCAGTGAGGGGGAGATCTTCAATGGAGAACGATGTGTAGGTGAGGATGCTCTTTTCCCAGGTTTTTATCACGACAGTAGACTATACTGGAATGGCAGATGGATTGTTGATTTAAAAATATTTACAAGAGAACATAGATAACATGCATAATTCAATTCAATGCACAAATGTAGTCTATTTGTATGTGTATGTATTTTTTTTTTTTTGTGCGTGTGTGTGTGTGTGTGTGTGTGTGTGTGTGTGTGTGTGTGTGTGTGTGTGTGTGTGTGTGTGGTTTTAGATACTTTATGTTTCTTAATCTCTAACCCTTGCTGTCCCCCCAGATGAGGATACCCAAACTAAGAATGCAGGTAGAGGAGATAATGGATGTAATAAGGGTTATGTCAGGACTGGTGGAATGTGCACAGGTAAGAATGAATGAACCTCCACCCATCATACAACCCTTATGACACAAATTTGGGAGAGACAACAAGAACCACCTGAATTAAAATGTCACATTTGAAATGCACTTACAGTACGTTAATGACTGAATCCTTAATTACATTTCCTACCCTCCCAGAACTCTCAGACTTAACCAAGCCAATTATTAACGAACTAATCACAAATTAGATCTCAAATTACTAAATTGATTCATGCCAGTTGTTTGCATGTAGCTCTGTGTCAGATATGATGTGTAATCTGGTGATGTTGGAGCCTCTAGTCACCACTGCACTTGTCTGCCAGATAAAGACTTTTCCACAAAGACATTCTGATTATTATTTTATTTTATTGTTACATGACATCATCTCAGATAAAAATGAATGTAGTGACATACCACCAACTTGTGGTCTGAATGCGAAGTGCTACAACACAGAAGGCAGCTACTTCTGCACCTGTGAGCCAGGATTCAGCCCCTCAGATAAGAACTTCACTGCAGACTCAGGCATACTGTGCCAAGGTGAGGAGTTTCAATAGGGGACTTTTGCTCCCCATTCATATTCTGGGCATTTGTTTTCTGACATTTGAGTAAAAAGAAGCTGAAATCTCTTCTGACAAGATTCTGTTACATGTGATATGAAAATAAGTGAAGTGTGTGTGTGTGTGTGTGTGTGTGTGTGTGTGTGTGTGTGTGTGTGTGTGTGTTCTGCTGCAGATGTGGATGAGTGTAAACAGAGTGATTGTGGCTCCAATAGCATCTGCACAAACATACCTGGCAGATTCTACTGTACCTGTGCACCAGGATATGAGAAACCTGGCAACCCCAGAGCTCCTTGTAAACGTGAGTTTGGTAACTCCCCTGATAGTTATGCTGTCTCTTATGTAGTTGTAAAGTGTACTAATGTACTAACACCAACAATAGGTGATTTTCTAGCTAGCTATGACATGGAACTGCTCTCAATGAATGTATGGAGGGACTATTTTTATGATGTATCGGCCCATTAAAAAAAAAAAAAAAAAAAAAAAAACTTTTAATTCAGGAAAATCTCAGGTTTCTTAGTCACTTTTACAAGACTACAATAGGAGAGAGGCTAATGGTTTAATTTGACTTAAAGGAATTATCCGGAGTGAATCAACACGTGGCCCTGCTGTTTTATACTGCTAATCTCTATTGAAAGCCACCTCAATTATCGAATTTCGTGCACCGTAGAGTCAGCGAAAAGACAGCTAACTGAACTAAATGCTAACACTAACTGAATGAGGCATGTCAAAAACGAAACATAATCGATTTGCTTTCGTTTTGGAATGCCCCATTCTGCTACTGTTAGCTGCCATTTCGCTATCTCAGTCTGCGTTGCGTGAAATTCAGTGATTGAGGTGGCTATCAATAGCGCTTGGCACTATAAAACAATGGGACTACGTGTTGATTCACTCCGGAAAATTCCTTTAATGATCTACTAAGCTGGAGCTAAAAGTCCCACCGCCAGAAAGGTAAGATTCAGTTGTTAAACTCGAGGAGAGGTTGAATATGAGGGTATTTTCCTGATGGTGGCAATCACACAAGTTGGAGTGGTGTTGTTAGCAGGACATCAAGTAAGGGAAAACGGCCGCGGAGGTGTCGCGATATCAGAAGAATAATGGACGACGCAAAGGCGAAGAACAGCCCGACGGCGAAGGCCGTTATCCCTCTTATCACCCGGTAGCAACTAAAACGTATAGATGGTAAGCAAGTGTTTAAAACATAAAAGAAACACGTGGCTCCATTTAGAAAGAAGTTATCCTGTTCGGTTGGGGTACTATTTTCTTATGAAAGAAGATCCGCAAGGCTGCATTGATAAAGAACGCTAGTTAAACTTTTTTAACCCTACAATGCCTCAGGTGTCCTGTTATCTAGAAATAACGGACACCCTGACAGCCAATCAGAAAACAGTATTCCATTCCACCGGGTGATAATATCAGATATCCTGCTAACACCATGACCACAATGTGATATTGCTTTTATACAACAGTTCCACTACCAACCAACAAAGGTTTAAGACTCGCCTGGCAGGCCATCCAATATAATTGAAATGTATAGCCTGGCATTGAGTGATCTCTCTCTGTCTGTGTGTGTTTGTACAGTTGTAAACGAGTGTCTAGCCTTTCCTAATACCTGTGGCCCAAATGGCACCTGCAAACCCAAACCTGGAGGACGTATCTGCATCTGCCCAAAAGGGTTCATAAACGGGGACAATAACAGCATTAGAGCCCCTTGTGAAGGTGAGAGTAATACTCTATACAGACACACAGACACTCAAGATATCTGTATGGAAGGGTGTGTGATACTTCAATCAAACACCAAGTTGTATTTTAGTAGAGCCTACTAGTACTCTAGTGTGCACCAACTTGAACAGCTTGTTCACCTCTCTCACTCTATCCGTCTTCTTCTTCTTCCTCTCTCTCTCTCTCTCTCTCTCTCTCTCTCTCTCTCTCTCTCTCTCTCTCTCTCTGTGTGTTTTCCTCTTAGACCTGGATGAATGTAGAAAGGACCCAGACATCTGTGGCACAGAGTCAGAGGGAAACTGCACAAACACAATTGGAAGCTACACCTGTGTTTGCAACCCCGGTCACAGTAACTATGGCTACGCACAGGGGAAGTGCAGAAGTGAGTTGTTCAGTATCTCATAATTCGCTCAAAATTGAGCAGCATAGTATGTTCAGTGTTTCTCAAAGTCGAGAATGCTTCCTAGGTAGCACACTAGCCTTGGAAGCCGTACACTTCAAAAATGAGGTTCCATCAGTGCATCCTTGAAAAATCTATGAACAAAGGCCCCTGTCCTTGCTAGACTGACAATGACTTGGCGACTGACAATGACGTGGAATGCTCGAAAAAGCAGCCTTCCAAGCATGCTTCCTCGACTTTGAGAAACGGTCGTTATATTACAATATATTACATTCTTTCTTTTTAGACAGGCATGTGGCCTGGCCCACTATGTATGCTAATCATCTTTATGCTAATCATCATCTTTATATCTTATGATCTTTTACAGAGCTCAACTGTGATGGATATGAAGTCAGTGGCTCAGCGGGGCA
>JAODXP020000109.1:47500-57500 GCA_027497455.2 Sardinella longiceps
CTGTGCCTTTGCCTGTGCTTGTGTGTGTGCGTGTGTGTGTGTGTGTGTGTGTGTGCCCGTGTGTTTGTGTTATTGTGTTTATACTTTTTGAAAATCATGTCTGTTTCCAATAAGCAGAAGTGACACCAGTGCTCACCAGCAGCACAACACAGGAAACAGAGCTGTGTCAAATTCACTGTGAAAAAAAAAAAAAACTACCAGTAGCTGCATCACCACTTAACATATGACAGTTGGCTTAAGTTGGCTTAAACACGTGAAAGGTGTGAACAGAAAGAACGGAAGCGCACACTGACACACACACACCACACTTTTGGCTTCCGATCTTGTGGCCGACCCTGCCCTTCCGCAAAGGAATTCTATGTACATAGAAATCTCTTTGCTTGTGAACTGTACAGGGTTCTGAATACCATTCTTTTTTTTTTTTTTACTTATTTATCAACATACATACATATGCATTCAGGCAGGGACAAAACAGAAGAATTGCAAACAAAGTCTGTTTTACTTGCTCTTTTTTTCTGACTGCCCCTCTTCCCTATCCTAGACATCTAGATGTAGTGTAGTGGCGGCAAATAGATTTGCTCAGTCAGTACGTCTAGTTTGAAAGATACCAGCTGTGCCCCCCCCCCCCCCCCATAAGATATAAGATTATAAGATTGCCGGGCTACCTCCCCTCACATCTTTGTCTCTGAGAAGGGAGGGTTGTTAGCTCATCCGTCTGTACTGTATGATTATGTACCGGTAACTATTTTATGAAGTTTCTCATAGGACATTTCTCCTCTGGTCTGTCTTTTCCTCTATTCCACTCTTTCTCTCCCTCTCTTTTTGTCTCTCTCTCTCCATCCATCCCTCTACCCCTCCTCCTCGCCGTCCTCTCTCTCTCTCTCTCTCTCTCTCTCTCTCTCTCTCTCTCTCTCTCTCTCTCTCTCTCTCTCTCTCTCTCTCTGTAGGGGTTTCACAATGGCAGCGGTGGCTCAGCTGTGTATTCTGGGGGGCATGTGGATGTTTGGCTGTTTCATGTTCCAGAGTGTGGCCATGGTCTACCTCTTCACTATCCTCAACAGCCTGCAGGGGGCCTTCATCTTCATCATGCACTGCCTCTTATCGAAACCCGTGAGTTAGACACACACACACACACACACACACACACACACACACACACACACTTTGATGTGTGCAATACGCAAACGCACACACATACACACACTTTTTGTGCACATGCAATACACACGTGCGCGCACACACACACACACACACACACACACACAATCAGACAATGATGCAAAAACACACAATGATGCAATGAAATGTGCATCTTTTAAAGTGCGTCATGTGCGACCACAATTATAGAATCATTTGTACTGCACTGTAACATGAAATACTTGCCATGTCATTGCTAATGCGGCGAAATATTTCCAGAGGAAATGTAGCTTCTGCAATCTCCTTTAGCCTACAGTCATTTCCTGCGGCAGCTAAAGCAAGAGGTGTTTTTACCCTCAGTATACTCTGCTCGACTGTATACTCTACAAAAAAAAGCCCTAAAATATATATATTAAAAAAAGACTTAAGAACCTTTTCTTTTTATGAAAGATTATGTATGGAACGAACAAATAGGTGGCCTTAAAAGTCTTTTAAGATTTATATTCTATTCAATTGATATTGATTGAAGTTCAATGATGATGTATTTCCTGTCGATCTGGGCTGAATGAAGATAGGCTGTTCCTTACCGTCTGTGACTAAGATTCTTTCCGACACTTTTTTTAGAGGAATTTGTTTCCGTTTGGAAATGACGTATGCTGTGCGGTGTAAGTTCAGATTCTCATCTGGCTCTCACGCTTCCAACTTCCGCTTTCTTTGGTAAACTGACCACTGACTAGTTTCTATCTGTTTTGACATCGTAGTGGCGATGAGTCTTCAAGACCATGTTCATCACATGTGCCGATTTTGTAAAGGTAGCCTACTTTGAAAGTAGGGAGTAAAATAACAAGCAAGTTCCTATACCACAGGTTCTCAAACTGGGGTCTGGGGACCCCTAGGGGTCCGTGGCACATTGCTACGGGGTCCGTCAAAAAATTTGCTACAAAAATAAACTTGCTTTATAGAGATAAATACTACCACTAGATCTACAGAAAATCACTTCTGCACAGTAATATTTTCCCACATGCAATTACATGCCTATTTAAAACTATTGCGTCTTAAAGACCAATAGCTATACATTTTTAATTTTTTTTTTATTTGCGATCAAGAGGGGTCCTCGAACAAATTTCAGCCTCATGAGGGGTCCCTGTCCTATACTGTTGAACGACAAGCTTGTTGGACTACAAGTCACTCGGCAGCCGAGTTCCGCATCATCGCTCTCAACTGTTTGTTGATTGGCTAAACAGTACACAAACTTAACAATGTGGGTCAGGCCTGGCTATATGTACGAGACCGAAATCGAATTACTGTATGTAGGATGGTGTCACCAGGCTAAATTAAAGGGGATCTCTGACACAAAGTGGAGGGGCTAGCAAATTAGTTTATGGTCTGCTCTTATGGAACGATATGAAGATGTCAATCACTGAAGCAGTGATTGCCATCGACAGTAGTCATTTGACAGAAATAATTAATCATTTAAAGTGAACTGAATATCCCCCAACATTCTGGAGTGCAGTTTCATGAATTTAAAAATGGAACTCATGAAGATTTTAATGATTATAAAAGGAAATTAAATGTGTAGGCTACTACTGGTTGTAATACTGGTTGTACTACTGCCTGGTAGTCATGATTCCAACTGTGTCTTGTGCAACACTGCCCTCTGCAGGTGAGAGATGAGTATTCCAAGCTGCTACATGGCATCTGCACTCCAGAGAAATGGAGATACACAGAATACACATCCAATCCATCCAGCAACAGCCAGCAGGTATGAATATCTGTGTGTGTGTGTGTGTGTGTGTGTGTGTGTGTGTGTGTGTGTGTGTGTGTGTGTGTGTGTGTGTGTGTGAGAGAGAGAGAGAAATCCACAAGAAATTAAAAAAAAAATGGATTCCTTCTTAAAACATAAACATTCAACTTTGCACCAAAGTAACATTTGATTGGTCTAGAAGCACATGACCTCTTGATTACCCTTGACCTTTGATCTTCACCCGCAGCATTTGAAGACCAGCCCAAGTACGGGCCAGTTTCAACTGTGAGACGACCAAAGACCTTCACTTTACCTACTCTGCTTTGCCTCATTGCAATTTTTACAGAAATATATTAGTAGAAAGTCCAATTTGTAGGTCTCTATTGCAAAGAAGCTTCCAGTTCTAATTATTCAATTTCTTTTTTATTATTATTGTTATTATTATTTGTTTATGTCTGTATACATGTAGATGTTTTCCATTTTGTTTCCATTTTGTGGTTTCATCATCTGTAAACAATGTTCATTTTTCGATAGGCCTAAATGTTTCCATTTTGGTTTATGTCCTCACACTCTCTAGCCAGTTTCTTCATGTTTTTTTTTAATTATTATTATTATTTACTATACAGTAGTAGGTGTTGTCTGTGAATAGTAGCATTGTGTTCAGAGTGAGTGTAGAGACAATATAGTGTGGTTCAGTTAAGAGTACAGCAAATGTAGCATTGATTTCAATTATTTAATTAGAAAGCTGGAAACTGAAAACTTGCACATAAATTAGAAAGGTTGTGAACGCCAACCCAACCAAACCCAAAGTCATATACGCGTGGGCACGCACACACACACACACACACACACAGAGAGAGAGAGAGAGAGAGAGAGAGAGAGAGAGAGAGAGAGAGAGTGTTGAGGATATGAAAAATATGAGGAAAACACCATTCTAAACATACCTTATACCTAGAAGATATTTTCATGATATTGATGAATATCTCAGGAAATGTAAAACAGATGACATATTTATGACATATTTTGTAAGATATACTGTAACATATTTAAAGTTTTTTTTTTTATAAATGTCAGCAACAATCATGTTTTGAAAAACAATCACATGATTTCCAAGTACACAATTCTCCATGCCCTATAGCAAATTTAATGTTCACGTGATCACTTAGTGTATATGCCCTTTACTATATGAAGTATTCGGGCTGACACTTTACTCAAGGTTTATATATAGCACCAAACAGTGTTAAATTCCCATTTCAAAAACTGAATGATACTGAATGATTCTTAACAACATCAGTCATAAGGATAAACATTAAGAAGTGTCATGACTGTTGATGATGTTACACCATGTTTATGATTAGTATCTTTCAAATACTGTTCCTATTTAGATCTTATTTATTTCATACAATCAAATTGTGTCTCATTTACAGTTAATAGTTGATGTCATTGTAAAATAATATGAGATTTTATTTAGACCTGTTGTAAATATCTTATTTTGTTTTAGGGTTAGTATATGGCTATACGTTTTTTAAAGGAGAAAACCAGTGTGAACAATGTCTATTGTTAAAGGTCACTTTACAGCACCTAGTGACTCCAAACAAGCATGGATCAAACATGATTCACCCTTGGTTTATCCTTGAAAGGAATTATTGTACTGCACTTTTTCCTCTACCTATACTGTACTTTTAATATAATTTATGTTGAATCCAATTAATATACATTATAATCTTTCAGAATAATTGTAGATGTGGGCCAGTTTTTGGATAAAGTGAAATCCCATGTTATGCTTTGTTGGATCCAGGATTCATTTTGAACAAGGGGACCCAAATCCTGGATACTATAGCACATTTTTTATCCATATTAAACTATTCCTGAGCCTGGATTAGATGTATTGTATTGCATTTACTAAGTAATATATCCTTCAGTGTATGATACTCTTCAGTTCAGTTTAATTTGCAAATATGTAAGTATTAGTGCTTCCTATTTGTATTTCTTTTAGTATGCACTGCATCTGTTGATGTTACAAACACACCAATTGAATGTATTTTTCCTAATGCTATTAAATAGAGTATGGTACAGCATATCATGGGCCTGCTAATTTCATCAGTCATCCTAACACAGAGTCTAGCGAATTTTGATGACATTATATCAAAGGGATTATTTTGTTATTGTAACATCTATTGCTATAAATTTCCTTTTAGGATGAATAAAGTTTAAGTTGAATTAATTATGAACTTATCTTATCTCTTATATAGGCTTTCTATTTTGTGTTTATTAAATAGTAAGTCATATTATGGGCTTAAAATACTGTTAACACCATCTCTATGAATATTTTGAATGAATTCTCCGCTATGTTGTTTATGTATACAATTAAAACAAAACAAAAAAGTCTTATAAATGTATAAATAATAGGAGGATAGTGTGCAGATGTGTTTTTCTTTCTTCTTTTTTAATGCCACCTAATGGACAAATTGAGTAATTGCATGCATTCAGTAGCAAATAGAATCTAGCTTTTCCAGATTATATTATATTATAGTATATTATATGAAGAATAAAAAAACTGTGGCCATCAATTTTATTATTCATTTTTTATCTTGTTTACATGGATACAGCAGCAAAAAGAATGGCAAGTTCTGAAATTCTTATAGATAGCAATGGTGATTGGCAAGGCATGCAATAGTTTGGCTTTTGTATGTGTGAAGATGGTTTTGTGTGCTTGAATGTGTCTTGTGTGCTTGAATGTGCTTGAATTTGTGTGCAGGTGCATGCATACAAGCATGTTTGTGTGCCTTTCATTAAAAGAGCGCATGTGTGTACGTGTGTGTGTGTGTGTGTGTGCGTGTGTGCGTGCATTATGCAGCATGAGAAAAGGGTGCCACCTGCTGGAGCACAAGCAGAATGTACCAGGCGTCGCACATCCTAGGCTGAGGGAGGAACAGAGAGAGAGAAAGAGAAGGTTAAAAACTTCACAACAGGAAATTTAAATCTAAAAGTCTTCTAAATCTAAATCAATCAAAGTCTTACTTTGACCCTTGAAAATGTTTAGTACAAGCACAGACTGTTGACGTTCTAAAGTATCTTTGTTACAACAACAGTATCTGCATTAAAACCTGCTAACAACACAATTTATGCCCTGCTTCTACACAATATTACAAAATCACTATTAAAGTCAATTGTATTCGTATTAAACTTAGTTATGAGTAATATCACTTTTTGTAAGCAATAAGACCTGTTTATAAAACTGTTCTAGAGGTATTTATAACAGTCTCTGAGACCATTCTCGAGACACAGTAGGTCTAGTAATGGCTGGGCGTACCTCTAACAGTCACTTTGGCCTGGGCCTCATGAGACCCCACGTGATTGGTCGCTGTGCATTTGTAGTTGCCACTGTCACTCAAGCTCAACCGACCAACCAGCAGCGTGCCATCACTGGTGGTCTTGGCTCCGGAGGGAAGAGAGCCCCCGCCCACTCTGCTCCACTGGTATTTGATTGGATGGGAGCCGTGTGCAAGGCACTGGAGGCGGAGGGAGTCACCTGCTCGAGCTGACACCTGGTCAGGTAAGGTGGTGGCATAGGGCGGAGCTAAGGGGAGAGGAAGGGGAGGGGTCATGAGTGGCAGGTCAGCCAATTACAGGTAACTTCCTTTAAAAAAATATTTTAACCAAAAAAACAACCCACAGTAGGAATTAAACAATCAACCAATCAATCAGTCATTCAATCAATCAATTATATCAATAATTTGGAACAGCATAAACCGAACGCGAACACAGAAATTACTTGAAATTACTCTGAAGCTATGCCTTAACTGATTGATTGATTGATCCAAGATGATAATGATTAATTATAGTAATTTTGAAAGACTGTGTAATTCTGTAAAGCATATTTTGGACTACTACAGTCTATCAGTCTGGCATGGGATTCCTAAAATCATAGTTGCTAATCAGTTAGCAGCTCAGTTGGTTGGCAATGGGCACTTATATTTCAGCCAATAAAGATGCTAACTCACTTAGCAATGCTAATTTTGGTTTTGCCTTTAGGGAAACAGACCCCTTTCTTGGGGACACTTACACTCCACCTCCATCTGCACATAGGCCTCTGTCTCCCCGGCTGAGTTGGCAGCAGTGCAGATATACTGGCCTGATAAGAAGACAGAAATGTAGACCATTTATTTATTGTCCACAAATATGTCTAAAAAATCACTGGTGCTTTCACACAAAAGTGACATGGAGACAAAGCATTGAACTTGACCAATTGTCCATCCATAACCACTACATAGCTAGCTAGCTAACAAAGATACTGTAGATAGATAAATAGATAGATAAATAGATAGATAGATAGATACTGTAGAATAGAGTTTACATAGCTAGCTATCTAACAAAGATACTGTAAATAGATAGACAGATAGATAGATAGATAGATAGATAGATAGATAGATAGATAGATAGATAGAATAGAGTTTACATAGACTGGCCTACATAAAAAGACAAAATAGGTTTCAAGAATCTCTCTCTCTCTCTCTCTCTCTCTCTCTCTCTCTCTCTCTCTCACACACACACACACACACACACACACACACACACACACACACACACACACACACACAAGCTTTTCCACTTGCCTGAGTCCTGTCTCCCAACGTTAGTGAGGGTCAAGGTGCCCCCTTCTACTTTGTGTTGATATGGCAACGGTGCCCTTAACTTGGACCAGGTGAGTACAGGAGTAGGAGAACCTAGAGAAAAGAGAGAGAAGTCAAGAAGGATGGATAGAGAAGAAGAAGCCGAATGAGGGAGGTAAGGAGGAACAAGAGAGAGAATTTTATCATAGATGAAATGCTTAAAGTAACCTGTAGGATTATGTACTAATACTTCATTCCAGCATTAACTTGGTTCAAATAACTTTATATACAGTAACATGACCTGTTTTATTATGTTTCATGACATGTTTAAAGGGATAACAATAATCAAGGATGGCTGTGTTGTGTTATAGTTTGTTGTGCAGTTCTGTGCTGTGTTGTGCATTATGTTGCACTGTGCTCTTTTGCACTGTGCTATGCTGTGTTGTGTAGTGTTGTGCTGTGTTGGGTTGGGTTGGGTTGTGCTGTGCATTCTGTTGCACTGTGTTATGCTGTGTTGTGTTGTGTTGTGTTGTGTTGTGTTGTGCTGTGCATTCTGTTGCACTGTGTTATGCTGTGTTGTGTTGTGTTGTGTTGTGTTGTGTTGTGTTGTGCTGTGTTGCGTTGTGCTGTGCTGTGTTGCGTTGCGTTGCGCTGTGCTGTTGTGTTTGCTGCTCACCTGATCCCTGGCACTGCATGGTGACGGTCTGCCCCTGCACGGCGGTGATCTCCTCCACAGAGACGGTGGCCCTTGGCATAGTGCCTCCCGCCTCCCCCACACGCACCTGCACCTTGACCTCAGAGGAGCCCTCTTTGTTCTGGGCACGGCAGATGTAGGTGCCCGCATGCTGGGTACTCACTGGGCCCACCTGGTGGACAAGAAAGGGACATGGTGAAAGTGGTCTACTACTAGCCTGACAAAGCCCGCCCATAATACGAATGTTCATCCGTATCCATGGTCTGGGGACGGTCTTCTGGGGTGTGTTTACATCGGTAGAGAGACTACCAGCCAATAAGCGAAGCTGATTAGACGAGCTGTCCAATCGTTTCAAACCAGAACTGAATGCCCACCCCCACCCCCCCCCCCCCCCTCGCCCTATAATCACGTCAGGTTAAAGAACCTCCAGACCATAAATACGGATGAACTGCAGTATTATGGGCAACCTATGTCAGTCTAGTCTACTTCTGCTGCAGATGATTTTGACCATTAGCCCTGTACACTCTACAGACTATGCAGGGCAAGAGGGAGTGAATTTTGATGTGTTGACGGATCTGTTTCTACCTGAAAAGCTGAAAATAATCAAAACCTCCGCCAAGGCATCACAGACACAATATCAATTCCAGATCATGTTCTGGATCACCGATCGCCACCAAAATCGGATCATTTCCCAATATACACATTGTCTGAAAATTTCATCCAAATCCATGCAGTACTTTTCGAGTTATCCTGACAGACAAACAGACAAACAGACAGACAAACCAACGCGACCGAAAACATAACCTCCTTGGCGGAGGTAATAATCGCTTTGAAATAATGTCATCAAAATTCGCCATACTCTGTGCCAGACGGAACGGAGCTGACAGAACGAACGGACCCACAATGCATTTCGAGAAAGCTCCATGCAAAGTCGATGGGATCAGTTGACGGACGTGTACAGCAGTTAGTGCTTTTTTCCACTAGGCTACTGCTGACTGTTACTACTGTGAGGTGACTACTATGACTACTACTACTATGACTACTACTTCTGCTAAAAATATAAATGAATAAGGTTGCATGAAGGACTGTATTGAGAATGCAGATAGCCAGCCATTCTCAAGAAGGCAGGGGAGATGCTAAATGAGCCAAATAGGGAAAACAGGACCAAATTTCGGTATCAACCACCACAGAAAAGGTAGCCTGGGCCTGCCCATACTTCCTGTCACTGCACGGAATTTCACGATTACAATGACTCTGTCGCATAACATTGATAGAAGTTTGATAGCATTTCATAGATGTTTAATCCCGTCCGGAATTCCCGGTTAATGCTGGCTTTTCAAGACCACAGTTCATTTCTGAACGTGGTCACGCAAGATAGGCTACAGAAAAAGGGTACAAGTAATTAGTAGAGGTGTGTAAAGGTGTGTGTGTGTGTGTGTGTGTGTGTGTGTGTGTGTGTGTGTGTGTGTATGTGTGTGTGTAAAGGTCTGAATGTGTGTTTGGTTACCTTATACAGCGCACCGCCATCCGTGGTTGGCGTGGAAACAAGTGCTGTGTGCTGTGTTCCTTCCTGTTTGTACCATACGACTGAGGGGCGGGGCTTTCCTGAGGCATGGCATTCCAGAGTTAAGGTTCCGCCCAATCGGACCTCTAGAGGACCAGTGGGGCTGACCCGCACCTGAGGTGACTCTGGGAAAACCACACCACAATTACACACACTACTGTAATAAACTACTGTAATATTGCATCTGTGTGTGATATGTGCACACACCGCAGACACCACACACACACACACACACACACACACACACA
>JAODXP020000109.1:67500-97500 GCA_027497455.2 Sardinella longiceps
CTCTCTCTCTCTCTCTCTCTCTCTCTCTCTCTCTCTCTCTCTCTCTCTCAATTCAATTCAATTCAATAGAGCTTTATTGTTACATATGTCAAAATACATATTGCCAAAGCTTTCAGTTGTAGGCTACAGGTAATCCTACCTCACTCACGTCAGATGTAGCGCTACGTGCGGACATCTGATGTCCAGCGATAGATGATTTATTTCAGGAGCCAGAAATCCTTGAATCTAACTGGACAAACGGCTTGTCCATCAATTTAATTTGTACACTTCAGCTAACCACATCGAAACCAACCGATGACGCTGGCTACGTTTATTGGATTGGTTGAATTCAAAACAGTTTCTTCTTCGCTACGTCACACCCTCTACAGCAGCCAGCAGCCCTGATTGGTCCGGTTAGAGAATATTGGGCTTGAAATCGCTCTGAAGGGCTTCAACATCAGATCGTTGCGCGAAAGTGCCTTACGAAAGTTACGTAGCGCATCATCTGACGTGAGTGAGGTAACAGGTAATCAGCACATCAAGGTCAATAGTAAATTAACTCTCTCTCTCTCTCTCTCTCTCTCTCTCTCTCTCTTTCTCTCTCACTGTCTTTGCAGTATACCTGGGCCTCCTCTGGCACAGGGTCAGTCCAGATGTGAAGGCTGCCAGCAGCGTCTCCAGAGTGAGCCTCTGTCCGCCAGTCCCTGTGGACACAGCTTCTGCAGGCCCTGTCTCCATGACTACTGCTCCAGAACACAACAGCCGTCGTCAGGGGACATCATCACCTGTCCCCGCTGCACTGATGATGAACAGCACAAGGCCCGGCCGCAGCCGCTATGCACAGCAGCAGCATCAGCATCAGCAGATTGTGCAAAGGGATTGACGACTAGTTCAAGCCCTACAAGTGGTAGGGGCCCATTCATAATTCAAAACGTATTCCCGAATTTAATTCTGAATTAGTAATGTGTCTGGTCTGTCTGTCTGTCTGTCTGTCTGTCTATCTGTCTGTGTGTCTGTTTGTGTCTGTCTGTCTGTCTATCTGTCTGTCTGTCTGTTTTTTGACATACAGTACACACACACATACATATTTTTCGTCATGATTGGCACACATGAGAATGTTGATGAAAGAGTGTTGAAAGTCTTTGTGTGGCAGCATTTGCCATTAGTACATCGAAAAAAATGAGTCCAAAACAGCAACAGAATGCAAAGTAAGAAGTAGATGTCAAAACATAAAACAGAACACTGTTGTCTGAAACACTGTTTCAGGCAAACCTGGTTCTAAGCCTGCATTATAATCAGTGCTTCTGAATGCAAAAACTGCTTTCAAGACAGCTACGAACCAATAGAAATTCAGTTGCTAGCATGTTATATTACAGAGCCATTCTTAATGTGTGTCCTCTTAAGCACCAGACAAGGCAGACTTGTAAACAAACGTTCACAGCCTTGTATTCTCTTTAATAAATATTTTATGGGGAGATTATGTATCCCTGAATGACACATGAAAGTTTTAAGTGTTGTGTTCTAAATATATACAGTACCTCATTTTCTCTCTCCTCTCTCTGTCTCTTATCTCTGTCTGTCTGTCTGTCTGTCTGTCTGTCTCTCTCTCTCTCTCTCTCTCTCTTTATCTCTTTTCTCTTATCTCTGTCTGTCTGTCTGTCTGTCTCTCTCTCTCTCTCTCTCTCCCCCCCTCTCTCTCAACTGATCCTTTGTTTATTCTCTATATACATCTTTCTATTCTTCCCCCTCTATCTCTCCCTCCACCCAATCACTTCTCCTCCTCTCTCCTCTTTTGTTTCACCCTTTCTGTTCCTCTCATCATTCCCGCGCTTTGATCTCTTTTTTTGTTCTCAGCTCCCATCATGAGCTCTGTCGCCACAGCCACAAGTGGAGGCAATATTTGTAGCCCCACATTTGCTGCCTGTCACATCTATGCCCCGGTTACAATCAACAGTGAAATACAATCCAACAATCCAACTGGTAAGGTGTTACTTTAAAGGTCCAGTCAGTGGTTTTTAATATAGTTTGTATAACCACATAACATAAAATAACATAACACATTTTCATAACATAAGCATTATGTGCCGCTAGTTCTTCATTCAGAAGCTTAGATCTTGTCTTACCTAAAAGGCACAAAAATGTTGGTTCATTGGGTTCTTGATTGTCATGCTGTTTTGAATAAATGTTTACAAGATATTTATTCTTAATTTCTCAATAAAGGGAGAAGATGGTCTGACAAAGAACAAGGTAAGAAATAAAAATTATGATCTTTAGGGTGTGAGATTGTGATCATTGCAGAACAAATATATCAAAAACAGAAGACATTTATTCATTTATTCAGTTTTTTATTTGCTGAATTTCTCTTATCTGATTTCTTGTTGGTTTGTTGTTGTTGGTTTTTGCAAGAAGCTATTCATTAGACCACACAGTAACAGCACATTAGAAATATTAATCCAATTCAGTAACTGGAATTCACTGTGCTACTTAATGTTTGCTAAATCTCTATGTTCATGTATTGTTTATCCAGATGAAGCAATTCTCCAAGAAGTCCTCGTTGACCACAGAGTCAGGATGAAAAAACGCTTTGAGTGCATATTTGAGGGCATTGAGACCAAAGCAAACAAGAAGCTGCTCAATAAGATCTACACAGAGCTGTACATCACAGAAGTAGACAGCGAAGGCATGAATGATGAACATGAGGTCTGGCAACTCGAAACTGCATTCAAGAAGCAGTCAGCGCAGGATACACCTATCAACTGTAACGACATCTTCAAACCTTTGCCGGATGAAGAAGGTCAAGTTCGAGTCGTACTGACCAAAGGTGTAGCTGGGATTGGGAAAACGGTGTCGGTCCAGAAGTTTGTTCTTGATTGGGCGGAGGGCAAAGCCAATCAGAACATCCGCTTTGTGTTTGTGTTTCCTTTCCGATTGCTGAATTCCATCAAAGAGAAACACAGCCTCCAGACGCTCCTGTTCGGATTTCACCCAGAGCTCAAGAGCCTCGGCAACGTTGACGAGTACTACGACGACTGCCGAACCGTTTTGATCTTCGACGGCCTGGACGAAACCCGTCTGCCATTGAACTTTAAAAGCAACGAAGCTTTCTTCGAGGTAAGCAAAATGGCGTCAGTGGATGAGCTGATCACAAATGTTATTCAAGGCAACTTGCTTCCCTCGGCCCTGGTGTGGGTTACGTCTCGGCCTGCAGCAACCTGTCTGATCCCTACCAAGTACATTAATCAGATGACTGAAGTTCGTGGCTTCAACGAGGCCCATAAGGAGGAGTATTTCAGGAGGAGATGCGAGGATGCTGCACAGGCTGAACTCATCATCGCACACATCAAAACATCCCAATGCCTCCAGGTCATGTGCCACATCCCGGTCTTCTGCTGGATCGCTGCAACTGTCTTCGGGCAGATCCTGAAAAGGACAAAAGAGAATGCTGAGATTCCCAAGACACTGACGCAGATGTATGCTCACTTTCTTCTCATTCAGACAAGCATCAAGGATCAGAAGTACCACGGTGGGCAAGGGGGGACGGACAAGGGGGGGCTCCTGACCTCTCATGGGGAAGCTGTCCGGAAGTTGGCTCAGCTGGCCTTCAAACAAACGATGGCAGGAAATGTTGTGTTCAGTGAGGAAGACCTGCTGGATTGTGGCATCAACGTCGAGGAAGCCTCGATGTACTCAGGTATGTGCACGGAAATATTCAAGGAGGAGTCAGTGTTTTATCAGCAGAAGGTCTACTGCTTTGTGCATCTTAGCATTCAGGAATTTCTCGCTGCCTTTCACACTTTTCTTGCCTACGCCAACGGGAATCTTGAGGAGCCGAAGCTCCTCTTGCGGAAACGTAGTAACAGTACTAAAGGTCAACTGGATGGAACAGGCAACCCAGAACTTTCCTTGGAACGCTTGCTCAAGGATGCCCTGTACACCGCTCTAAACAGTAGAAACGGACACCTGGACTTGTTCTTGCGGTTCCTCCTCGGCATCACCCTCGAGTCCAACCAGAAGCTACTCCGGGGGCTACTGCCACGCATTCAGTCGAGTGCCGAGACCGTGAGTCACATGATTGAGTACATCAAGGCCTACAAGGGCAAGGGCCTCTCCCCAGAGAGGTGTATCAATCTCTTCCATTGTCTGGTGGAGATGAACGACCACTCCATGTACAAGGAGATCCAGGAGTATCTGGCCACAGAAGGTTCCAGAAAAACCCTCTCCCCCTCCTTCTGCTCCTCGTTGGCCCATGTGCTGCTTATGTCCGTGGAGGTGTTGGATGAAGTCGACCTGAGAAAGTACAACGCCTCGGACGAAGGGAAGAGAAGGCTGGTCCCCGTGGTTAAGTGCTGCAGAAAGGCTCAGTGAGTACCACATTATTGTAATTAATCGGTATGCCTATAATTTGCAGCTCAGGATGGTAACTGTGACACACATTCATTTTGTGATTTTCCGGGGGGGGTTGTATTTGTGTTGATTTGTTGTTTTGACCTAATACTGTAAATAAAAGATGATGTAAAATCAAGTGAAGCATTCTTTATTAACTGGAATATATGTCTATTAGAGCATTTTAAATCATATAAAATCATTTAACTGGAAAAAAGTTTTATTACTTATTCTCTATCAAATCGTTCACGCGCAAACAAACCAAAGGCATATCTTCTCCAGATTTGCTGCCTGCAACCTCAATGAGTCGTCCTGTGAGATTGTGGCCTGTGCTCTGCAGACTGCAGACTGCCATCTAGTGGAGGTGGACCTGAGCCGAAACAACCTGCAGGACACAGGAGCTGACCGACTCTTCAGTGCCATGATGAGCCCAAACTGCAAGCTGGAGGTACTGAGGTAAAAGAACAGGCTTTACCCTATTTATTGAAGGAATAGTCTATTTAGTGGGAAGAGTTGCTGAGTGTCAGAATATTCTTCAAACTCTGAGTGAACGAGTTTGTTGCTTCACTTTAAGCCATACTGCAATTCAATACTATGATTTATGATTATGTTTGTTGTTTATGTTGGTAGATAGTAAATGTTACATTACATTACTGATATAGACGTATTTTTCACATTCCACAGCACAGCATACTATATGAGTCATGGAAATTAATTTTGAAAACTGTTTTTATCTCCAAATGTTAAAAATATGGATTGCCTCTAAAGACTCCATCTCTAATTTCTTATTTATAAACCTGGGACTGGTTTCTGTCTACCATTCATATTCCCTCTTAAGAATCCCTTGACTGTATATACAGTCGGTTGAATTCATAAATCTCTTATTTATAAATCTGGGACTGATTTTTGTATTATTCATTTAACCGCCCCCTCCTCTTTTCTGAAGACTCCCTGAGTGTGAGCTGACGGAGAGGTCCTGTGGGAGTCTGAGTTCCTCTCTCCAGTCTCCTCACTGTCGTCTCCGCCTGCTAGACCTGAGTGCCAACCAACTCAAGGACTCGGGCGTGACACTGGTCTGCAAAGGGTTAAAAAGCCCTCACTGCACACTCCAGACACTGAGGTTGGTCCAAGACACAGTGACTAACCGTTTAAAGTTATAATCCGGAGTGAATGAACACGTAGCCCTTCTGTTTTATACTGCTATGCGCTACTGAAAGCCACTTCAATTATTTAATTTCGTGCACCTAATCATTTTCTGTTTATTCTGTTACCGTTTCTGTTAACGTTAGCTGCCGTTCCGCTATCTCAGTCTGTGTTGCATGAAATCGAGTGATTGAGGTGGCTATCAGTAGCGCTTGGCACTATAAAACAGTAGGGCTACGTGTTGATTCACTCTGGATTTCTACCTTTAAGTCTTTTAGATTCATTGACGTTGATGTATATTTCATGACTCTGTGTTGTGATCATTTTCTTACGACTGGTTCTTGCTGTTGATTTTGTCGTTGTGTGAGAGTCTAAATCATGTTGAATGTTTTTAAGTGAATGCTAGATACTGCTCAGTTTCGCATTTGTTTGAATCACGTGCAATTCGCATGCATTCGTCACATACAATGTGTGTGTGTGTGTGTGTGTGTGTGTGTGTGTGTAGTGTGTGTGTGTGTGTGTGTGGAAGCCTGTATTTTTAACCAATTTGCATGATATTCTTTGGGTTTGACCGTCCTTGGCTGGCCATGACATAACATACAATTCATGTAAACACACTGTGTGTGTGTGTGTGCGTGCGTACACGCACGTGTGTGTGTGTGTGTGTGTGCATGTGTGCGTGTGTAGAAGCCTGTATTTTTTACCAATGTGCATGATATTCTCTGGGTTTGACGGTCCTAGGCTGGCGTCCTGTGGCGTGACTGAGGCCTCCTGCAGAGCCCTGGGCTCTGTGCTCCAGTGTCCCAAGTCCACTCTGAGAGAACTGGACCTCACGGACAACGACCTCAGGGACACGGGAGCCAAGCTTCTGTCCACTGGACTGGGCAGTGGCCAGTGCAAACTTGAGATACTGAGGTAGACTACACACTGCGCTTGATACTGCGCGAGGTGTTTTATTATTACCTCCGCCAAGGAGGTTATGTTTCCGGACTCATATGTTTGTCTGTTTGTCAGCAGGATAACTCGAAGACTACTGCACGGATTTGCATGAAATTTTTGGACAATGTGTATTTTGGTGGCGATTTGGTAATCCAGAACATGATCTGGAATGTATATTGTGTTTGTGACCACATTGCCTTGGCGGAGGTCTGTGCTCTCTGAGCGCTTTTCTAGTTACTATTATTTTTGTTGTTGTTTTTATGTTTACAGTCTATGTTTTGATTTCTCCAATGATTTTATAGAACATATAAACTGACAATATTAGAAGAGTTCAGATGCAAAACCACTCATGTCTGCCATGTTCAACTTTTTTAAATCTGCAAAATTGTATTGTTTTTATTTCAAATTCCAGGTACTTGTCAGATAGACTGTCTTGATACTGTATGTCATTATATTTTTATTAAGTGACAAATAATGTACACTGAATCAAAACAATTCCAGTAGGATAGTTAGGACATAACAAAGTCTTTATATAAAACATTATATAAATATATTTCTGTAAAGATTGACTGGGATAGCATCTGACCTGTGGAGATTTAAGCCATTGATCACTTGTAATCGGCGAGATCAGGTCTTCACTTGCTATCTGGATCATAGTTTGACCTTGACTATGTCTGTCTGTGGATCAATAACAGTGTTCCTTAGGGTCAAGACATGAAGAGTTTGAACATTTTTGGGGCTACATAATGGAATATGGACGTTATTTCTATCATTTATCATTCTACCCATTTATCAACATGTACAATTTTCTATGTTGTATTTACATCAAATTTCTATGTTGGGTTACATCAAATTCTCTGTGTAATATAGTGGTTGGCTTTTGCTCTCTCATCGAAAGATTTAGTTTTTCCTTTTTTTCTCTGTATATTAATTGTCATGGAAATGACCTGTTTAGCCTGTGGAAACGTGAGGGAATTCAGGGAAGGTCTGACCAAAACTAGTCAGCAAAGAATGGAGAAAACAGACAAAGAAAAGTCAGACATAATGTGAAATCAACTGGCTTTCTTCAACCTCTCCCCCCTTCCCCCCCTCCACACACACACACACACACATACCTCCACATGCACACACACACACATACCACCACGCACACACACACCACCAAACACGCACACACACATACCATTATGCAAACACACATACACATACCCCCCATGCACACACACACACACACATGCACACACACACACACACACACACACACACACATACCCACATACACACCACCACCAAACACACTCACACACACACACACACACACACACACACACTCACATACGCACGCACACACACACACACACACACACACACACACACACACACACACACATTTCACCACTTCTCCGACCATCCCCTAAACATCCCCTCACCCCCCACCCTCCCCCAACCCCCCAGGCTCCTGGGCTGTCTTATCTCTGAGGAAGGCTGCCTCTCCCTGGCCTCGGCCCTGAGGTCCAACCCCTCTCACCTTCTGGATCTGGATCTGAGCTACAACCACCCCGGGGACACAGCCAGAGCTGAGCTGCTGCTCCTCGCCACCACCACGCGGATCGATGCTGGCTCCAAGCTTCCTAGCCATCAAGTAAGGGAGGCAGCTGACAAGGAGAAGGGGCTGGAGGCAGGGAGGGAGGGAGGGAGGGAGGGGTGGGTGTAGAGGTGGTTGGGTGTAGATGGGGTGGGTGTGGGTGTAGGAGGGTGGTTGGGTGTAGATGAGGGTGGGATGTGTGGGGGCGGGTGTAGGAGGGTGGTTGGGTGTAGATGAGGAGTGGGTCGGTGTCTTAAACTGAATGGGGCTGCAGGGGTTTGGGGAGTGGGTGTAGGAGGGTGGGTGTGGGGTCGGTGTCTTAAACTGAATGGGGCTGCAGGGGTTTGGGGGTAGGAGGCTGGATAGGAGGATGGTTGTCTGTAAAGGAGGAGGAGGAGGAAGGGGTACGGTTGATGTCTGAAGCTGAATGGCCTATTTGGGGAAGTGAGGAAAGTGGGAGAGAGAACGAAAAGTGATCAGTGGGGGGTCGGTTGATAACTCAAATTCATACACAGACATGCACACACACACACACATACACACACACACACACACACACACACACACACACACACACACACTCACACACAGACTCGTGCATGTGATTATTATTAAAGATAGATTGTCTTTTGTGGACAATTGATTTTGCATCAGATTTAACAGATATCTGTACAAGACATAAATATGCTCTGTGAACCTGCTCGCTAAATCCAACTCTAACTGTCTGTCTGCAGTGTTGAATATGGGGCAGCCTGCAGACTGAGATCTGGCCTGCAGAAATGTAAGTCAACTCATCTGTTTAGCGAAAGAGTATGATTTCAGAGTGACTTCTCTATATCAATTTGAACTAAAGTGAAATGACATACTTTCTGGTCTCTAATTGTATTTGATTAACACTAAGTAGCTTGATGGCATAATTTCTGTGGCCAGTTTCTTCTTGTTGTCAGTTTGTAGTCAAATTTGAATATTTATTTGTTTACTCGGTGCAACAACACAGTTCAGTTTGACTATGAATGTACAGTAATTCCTTATATAGTACTTCTGTATAGTTTCTATGACTGATTCTATCATATTCATATACTGAATACATACTGTATGTCAGACTATTTATATTTAGACTGTTATCTGATAGATCTTTGTCTGTACATGTCCACTTCAATATTAGGTGACAACAATAATTTTCCTTTGACTCCTATGCTGTGGGTTTGTTGTACATGTACAAGTAGTTGACGAGACCTGTGTGAGGTGCAAACGGCCTCGGTTATCTCCTAAATTCGTTACATAATGCTCATCTCTGCTCCCACAGATGCATGTAAACTCACCTTTGACCGAAACACAGCCAGCAGGAATCTGCAGCTCTCCGAGGACAACAGGACCGTGGCGTGCACCAACCGAGAGCAGGACTACCCTGATCATCCGGGCCGATTTTGCACCTGGCAGGTGATCTGTCATGAGCCTCAGTCTGGCCGCTCTTACTGGGAGATAGAGTGGGGTGGGTGGTACGGAGCTGTTGTCGGAGCCTCGTACAAAGTCACCGAAGGCGACAACACCAACATTGGGTACAACTGCCGGTCATGGAGCTTGGCTTGTTATGACAACCGTTACGTAGCACGGCACGACAAGCGGCGGACGGAGGTGCCGGCACCTGTGTTTGCCGCTCACCGGATTGCGGCGTACCTGAACTGGTCAGCGGGTACGCTGTCATTCTTCAGCGTCTCAGAAGGTGTATTGACTCACCTGCACACATTCTACTCCAGATTCTCTGAGCCCCTCTTCCCAGCTATGAGGTTTATCTTCGCAGGCTCGTCGGCCTCAATCTGTGACTTAGCCTAGCAAAAGACTGAACACAAAAAACATCAACTGCACACCACTTGAAGCGTTCTTTTTTTTTTTTTTTTTGTACAGTTTTTATTTGTAAGGACCATGTACAAGTTATATCAGGGGCTCTTAAACTTTTGATAGATAAGGGGCCAATTTAAGGACCCAACATTTGGGAGAGAAAGGGGAGACGGGGAAGAAAAAAAATCTGGCAAATAATATCCTATTTGTATCATTTTAATGTCCAAGTGGCATCTTTACAGTTTATATTTATTGCAATAAATAAATGCCTATAGATGTCCCCCTAAACACCACTAAATGGAGATTAATTCTTTCAAAGCATTGTACAGTTTTAACAGTTTTGAAGATATTATCAGTTGTTTCCGCAGGCTGCCATTGAACCCCGGGGCCGCACTTTGAGAACCTATGATTCATAAATGTTCTGATTACATGAAATACATTTTGGCTAATACATCAGCACTTCCCTCGCAGTCTGACATTCAATGTCCTACAGATAACTTTCAACAAACATCTAAAGAAAAACAGCAAGGACGACAAATATGCTGTATTAGAGGAGGAGAGGATCCTCCTAGTATTATTGAGATGGCAACTATGCAATTGAAGTTCATATACGCACTTTGCCTGATTTGTACATGTAGCTATTGGGATTGAATGAATGTTTTCATAAATTGCAGAGGCACATTTTTTTATTGTGTAAATAAAATTTGTTAAAAATAATTGTTGGGTACCTTTGCAGAAATATGCATAATACAATGGGGTATTGAAGTTTGAAAGTGAACTAGAAACAAGGGCAATGTCTCCATCTATTGTTATGTGTATGGTGTTGCTTGCAATGCTTTCATCATACCCTCTCATGCTTAGACAAGGCCAGAGAAGTTAACTGATCCTTAAAGGTCAAAGTTTAATGTTTTAAATACTAATATACAGCGTTCATCATGACAATAGTTGAACTTACACTCAAAGAAATGTAAACTTGGGCTCAAAATATTTGAACTGAGACTCAGAGCAATTAAGAAAGAAAGGTAATGTCTATTGTGTATGTTTTGTTTTGAGAAACACCACCTAAAACAGGTCATACCAGCATGTTGTTATCAGTCACAAAGGGGGAGGGGGGACAAAGTCTGCGGGATACATACTGCAGAGATGAATGTGAGTGATAAACAAAGGAACAGAAATAGAAAGAAGACGTTACAGGAAGTTGAGAAAAACAAGAAATAAAAAGGTTTGTCAAACGCCTGATTGAGAAATGTAGATCAGAAATCATGTTCTCTTGAGACAGGAGGTAGAATAGTGTAACTAAATAGGAACTGAAAAGAAAATCATGTGAGAGGACAAAGGGGTTATTTTTGTTTGGTTTGACTATTCAGACTGCAAACCTAGAGGAGGACTGTATGTCCTTGTCCTGGACGGAAACTGGAACTACACAAAATATGAGGATATAACATGCAAGATCTGACTGTAAGTATTTTATTTACAATACATATCTTTGATTGTGTGTTGTAAGAGTGCTATTATTTTAATGCCAGTTTCAAACATAACCAACATTCTGCACAACTGCTTTCTGGATTGGGTAGTACTGTTTGTCTCTTTTGACTATAGCAAATTATGGTTGAACTATTCATATACATCATGTGTGCTTAATCAATCTATGTCCATTCTTAGAAGAATTATATTGTAAACCAGCTACTGTATTGGAAAACAATTGGACAATGAATACACATTGATGCCTTTGACATAATTACAATGTTTATTGGTTGGTGTTGTCATAATGAAGTGTGTTGATAGATATTGTATTGAAGTGAAGTTGTAATAGCAAAGATACTTTAGAACTCATCATTAACCGTCTCTGGTAATAGTATATGACGAAAAAGTAACTTAACCACGCGTTATTAATGTCAAATCCAATGACTGCGACAGCTTTACCAACACTGGATATGAACAACAGCACCAAGAAATGGGTACCAACATCAGGCACTGAAAATGTGACAAGGTTCTAACATTTAGAAATAAATAAATAAAAATCATAAAGAGATCATTATGGAGAGTCAGCTGGATCTTCTGCTTCGTGCTATGGATGGCCTGAGGCCTGAGCAGCTGAAAAGATTTAAGTTGTACCTGAGTCACCGCACTCTGGATGGGGTCAAGCCCATACCGAGAGACCGTCTGGGAGAAAGTGACGCCACGGACATTGTGGACACAATGATGGAAGAGTATGGCTGTGAAGTTGCTGTGAGAATCACAATGCACATCCTGAGGAAAATCGGCTGTCCAGAACTGAGGGAAAAGACAGAGAATCAACTGGAACAAGATGGCAGGTAGGTTACCAGGAATTTGCAATTGGAAGTGGGTGGCTCAAGGTTACAGTAGTTACATTCATGGTTCTACAAAAACATTTAATTTTCCTATTGGTTTTATTTATCTTTACACTATAAAATCAAAAGAGGCTAATTGATTTTTTTTTTGGTCAATGATTACACACAATTATAGTAAACATGATTTATAGCATTTTAGAACCCAACTATTTGTTTATTTTGTTTACATATTTTGACAGTGACTTCCCCTTTATGAAGACTCAGTCAAGCTCTCATTGGCTGATAGGACTTTAAAAGAACCTTTTCTTATTGTGTGTGTGTATTCTTATCGTGTAAGGCATTTATGCAGACAGGAAGTATTCCAGATGCTTTATCTTGGTCAGTATTCCATGATCTTTGGCTCCACAGTACGTCATCAGCAACTCAGGATCAGACCAGGTGTGGAGTGTGTGATCAGCTACTGAAGGACCCACTCATCACCTCCTGTGGACACAGTTTCTGCAGGCAATGCATCAGCAGCTCCTGGAGCCAGTCTGGTCAATCAGGAGACTACAGTTGTGTTAAGTGTGGGAAAAGATGCAGAACTCCACAGCCTTTTCAGACAAAGACAGATGTGGGTAAGTGCAGTTATGTTCAGTTTGTTATTGCTTAAAAGCATGCATGTCCCCAACTGTTAGTTTGAGAATGCTTGCATACTTTCCTGAAGTTCAGCATTGCTGAAATTCTCAGGTGACGTTTCACCTTTAACCTCATTGAAGTGTGAGTTTTTCTCCCTCTCTCCCTCCTTCCCCTACTCTTCTCTTTCCTTATTTTTCACTTTCACACTTTCACCCTTTTCTACCCTTACTATATTAGTTTTATTTCCATTAAAAAATAACTGGTGTTACAGTATTAAAGGAGAAAACCGGTGTGATATGTAAATTGCAACACCATGAAATGTTTGCCAGACAAGTCAGCTTGCTAGTTTTGGCTTCAGGAGTGAAAGTAAGCTGGTATGCACCTAAAACTGACAGGCGGTATGGCGTAGTGGTAAGACAAAGAGGGTTTCCGTTGACCAAAACCCACGTTAAAATAATAAGTCACATGCATTGATTAAGTAATAACACATATAACAACATGTCATTGGAAGTTTGTGATATTTTGCTCGTCGAACTCCTAAGTCAAGCCGAAATATTCCTGCAGCAATTTTGATCTGTGTTTTACACCTGTGCATGTACTGTATGTATTTATGTATGTACAGACAGTATGTTGCAATTACGAGGGCTCCTTCATGGGGGAAGTTTATTCTGCTCCATGAAGGGTCCTCGGTCCTATAGAGTCTAATAGAAACTCTGGCCTAAAGCATCTTGAAATGTCTATATATACATGGTGTTAGCATCAATGTGCATCAATGTACCGTAGAAGGGGAGAGTGGTGTCAGCGCCTTTGTCTTATGGTGTTGTCTTGCTTGGTGCGTAACTTCCAAATAAATCTGTGCAAGTGAAAAAGAAGAAGGGAGACCACACACAAGAGCTTGATAATATGAAAAATTGTATTAAACAAAACAAATGCCGAAAAGAAAACAGAACAAAAGTGGGGTGACAAACGTTTCGGGACAAGCCCATCATCAGTGTTCCCAGTTTGGCAAAAACAGTGTTCTGTTTTCTTACCGGAATTTGTTTTGTTTAATACAATTTTTCATATTATCAAGCTCTTGTGTGCGGCCTCCCTTCTTCTTTTTCAATGTACTGTAAACATGAATATTTCCTTACGCTAGCATCAGATCCAGTTCTTGTCCCTCCTGCTCCCTCTATCAACACTGCCATCTCAGCTCAGACTGGGGCCGCTGTCAGCCACAACTCCCTCAACAACTGTTACATCGAGGGCTCTGTCTTCTTCAATGGTGTGCCCCGAGACAACCAAGATGGTGAGTGTTAGATTTCAGAATAGATGCCCAGAGAGTGGAAGAACATGCATGTGTTGCTGCTCAAATATCATAGATGGTTTCATGTTAGTAGATGTGTTGTTCAATATTTTTTTTTTGCCACCCTACTGCAAGTCAGTTAAGATGAAGCTAAAAAAATGAATGTAACCAAACTGTTAAATGGTTAAACATTCTTTTTAACAGATGATGCAGCTTTGGACAGTGTCCATATAAAACACAAAGCTCTAATGAGGAAGAAGTCTGAGTGCATATTTGAAGGAGTCGAGAAGAAAGACAACAAAATCCTCCTGAATAAGATCTACACAGACTTGTACATTACAGAGGGGGAGAGTGAGGGGGTGAACGATGAGCATGAAGTCTGGCAACTTGAAACTGCATCCAGGAAACCTGTAACAGAGGAGAGGCAAATCAACTGCAATGATATCTTCAAACCTTTGCCAGGGCAAGATGGTCCTATTCGATCTGTGCTGACCAAAGGTATTGCTGGGATTGGTAAGACAGTGTCAGTGCAGAAGTTCATTCTGGACTGGGCAGAGGGGAGGGCCAATGGTGATATTCATTTTGTTTTTGCACTCTCATTCAGAGAGCTGAATTTGGTAAAAAGTAAGAAGTATAATCTTCTTGGACTGCTCCATGATTTCTACCCAGAGCTCGGGGAACTTCATGACACAAGAAAATGCTTTGAACGCAAAACTGTCATCATTTTCGATGGGCTGGATGAAAGCAGGCTTAAGCTAGATTTCCTCAAAACAAGACTAACTGATGTAGCTGAGCTGGCTTCGGTGGATGTTTTGGTAGCTAACTTGATTAACGGTAAACTACTGTCTTCAGCACATATTTGGGTGACATCCAGACCAGCTGCTGCAGGCCAGATTCCCAGTCAGTATGTCGATCAACTGACTGAGGTACGAGGATTTAACTTGCCTCAAAGAGAAGAATACTTCAGGAAGAAGATCAGTGACCCAGACAAAGCTGAGCGAATCATTGCACACATCAAGGTGTCAAGAAGCCTTCACATCATGTGCCACATCCCAGTCTTCTGCTGGATTTCATCCGTTGTACTTCAGAAAATACTAGATCAGGGTGGCAAAAAAGATATTCCAAAGACGCTCACCGAAATGTATGCCCACTTTCTTCTCATTCAGACCAACATCAAGCACCAGAAGTACCAAGGTGGAAACATGTCAGTGAGACAGAAGCTCCTGGAGACGAACAGGGGTCTCCTTCTCAAGCTAGCAAAATTAGCTTTCCTCAACCTGGAGAGGGGCAACTTGATGTTCTATGAAGCAGACCTCCGTGAGTGTGGCATCAACACGGACGAGGCTTCTATTTACTGTGGCATGTGCACTGAGATCCTAAAGGAGGAAGAGGTGTTTTATGAGATGAAGGTCTACTGCTTTGTCCATCTGAGCATTCAAGAGTTTCTCGCAGCTGTCTACGTGTTTTACTCCTTCATCACCCGGGATATGGAAGCACTAGCATTTTTCCTCAAGGGTAAGTCACGAGCAAGCCATAAGAATGTCACTCTGGACATTCTCTTGAACAGTGCAGTGACCAAAGCTTCAGAGAGTGAAAACGGTCACTTGGATTTGTTTGTTCGATTCCTTCACGGCCTTTCTCTGGAAAGCAATCAGAGGCTTCTTCTAGGCCTTCTGAACCGCACAGAAAGAAACCCAGAGAGTGTCAACAAAGCTGTGAAAAACCTCAAAGAGATGCAAAGAAAGAACGTCTCTCCGGAAAGATGCATCAACCTCTTTCACTGCTTGATTGAGATGAACGACGCCTCTGTTCATGATGAAATACAAACGTTTCTCAAGTCAGAACAGAACCCTGGGACGCTGCTCACACCTGCCCACTGCTCAGCATTGGCATACATGCTCCTAATGTCTGAAGAGGCCCTCGATGAGTTTGACCTCAGGAACTACAAAACATCAGACGAGGGCCGTAGACGACTGCTACCAGTGGTGCGGTACTGCAGAAAGGCTCTGTGAGAGATTTTAATATTTTAATTCTTAATATTATTGTTATTCTCATATATTAGCATCACATATATCTTAAGCAAAGCAATGTGTCAATAAACATTTTTAACATTATTTTAAGAGCTTTATATGTTCTTTATATAAAGGCCAATAGACGAATCCGATGAGCTTTTTTGTATAGGCTGACATCTTGTGGTGAAGCCATTGTTGGACTGTAAACAAAACATTTTATCACGTATCACGAGCTATCACGTTATCCATATGGACAGATTGGTGATCTGGGTAGCTCAACAATGGCGCCTGCTTACTTCCGGTAGTTTCCTCGGATTCGTCTATAGAGGTCATATATGTTTCACACCCACCGGATGTGACCCCTCCGACGAAGGCTGCAGTACGCAGTAGTCAGAACTAGTTAGGTACCATATTACTTCTATTGGCCTTTTTAAAAGAAGTTCTTAATCTGTAGGCCTATGAGTCTTTTCAGTATTTTCTTTCAAGATGTTCGCTTAGACTATTTAAACAATGCTATCATGCCATTAACTAGGCTAGATTCTTTGTGTATTTGAAGACATAAAAATATCCTTTATGTTATATCATTAAACTAGAGACTATTTTCATAGCTTGAATGTTCAAAGCATGAATGTTTTATTTAAAAGTACATTCTCTGTCTTCTCCTATTTCCTGTTTATATCAATGTGTCATGCTCTGTCTCTCACTTCCTCTACCTTCAACAGGCTTGGTGGTTGCAAACTGACAGAGAAGCCATGTGAAACCATTGTGTCAGCTCTTCAGTGCTCCAACTCCCACTTGCGTGAGCTGGACCTCAGTCACAGTGATATACAGGACTCAGGAATGAGACTCATCTCCTCTGGATTGACCAGTCCCTTCTGCAAATTGAAAATACTAAGGTCAGTATTCTACGAGTAATTATGTATGTGTGCCTCCTCACCTCTGATGTGAAAGAATGAATCAATGAATGAATAAATGATTGATTGATTGAATGAATGAATGAATGAATCAGTCAATCAATCAATCACTCACTCAATCAATTAGTCATTCATTCAGCAAAAAAACAACAAGTATCTCTCTCTCTCTCTCTCTCTCTCTCTCTCTCTCTCTCTCTCTCTCTCTTTCTTGCAGACTAAATCGATGCAAACTGACAGAGAAGTCCTGGAACAATCTCATATCAGCTTTTCAGTCAGCAACATCTCACCTGACAGAACTGGATCTTGCTGATAATGATCTGCAGGACTCTGGAATAAAGCTTCTTTGCACTGCTCTCAGAAGCCCGGACTGTACAATACAGACATTACGGTTGGTTACAGTGAAAGTTCAATTCAGTTTAAATTTTAAAATAAATTCATGATTATTAACTGAGGTTAACTCATGGATACATTTGGCATACATTGACTTTGCAAGATATCCTCATTGATAGTTTACAGCAATATTATATAGTTTTTGGTGTAAAACTATAAAAGGCAGAACCTTCCAGACTTTTCCCAAACCCTTACTGCCACTGTTAAGATATCAATTGGTTGATTGCAATGCAGTGGCCAATGCTATGCTGCAACCAGGTCTTTTGGTTTAGATGCACTCAATGCACATTTTGTTTTACTGTAGTTTGCCTTCAACACTTTTCCGTGTGAGATTATTTTTACATTTATATATACAAGAATAAATGACCTATTCTAGTATGTGACTGTGATTGTGGATATCCTGCATATGCTCCCGGATGAACATAAACAAATATGACACACACACGCCTGTACAAACCTTTTGTGTTTATTTATTTATTTGTTTATTCAATTTTCATGTCAGGATGAAGGGTTGCCAGGAGATGGGTGAGACATGTGAGGCCTTGGCCTGCGCTGTCAGCGCCGGGCTGCCAAGACTAAGAGAACTCGACCTGAGTCACAATAAGCTTGATTATGCCGGAGCAGGAAGTCTTTTGATGAGCATGACATGCACTCAATGCCAGCTCGAGACACTGAGGTCTGCTTACCCATTTATGTTTTTTAGTTGTTTATTTTCTCATGTGCTTAGTGGAAAGGTGAGCTGTGAAGATGCTGCTTGTGTTTGTGTGTGTGTGTGTGTTTGTGTACATGGTATATATGCATGTATTGATTAATAAGTAATCACTGTTTTGAATTAATTATTATAAATTAACATATCTGTGCAAGTGTGTGTGTGTGTTTGTGTGTGTGTGTGTGTGTGTGTGTGTGTGTGTGTGTGTGTGTGTGTGTGTGTGTGTGTGCTTGTGTGTGTGTTTACTATACTGTATAGTGTGTTACGTCCTTTTTTCCAGCACAACCTGATGCTATTTAGATCAGTATTCAAAGCTGAGCATTGTTTCAGAGATACTTCAAATGACTTAGCTGTCATTATTTGAAAAGGAAATATGAATACTTCAGCAGAAAATCTGACAGTGAGTGTCATGGGCGCTCATACAGATGAGAATCTCATCCAACGGGTTTTTGCTCAAGGTTAAATTTAATGCAACGGCCCATGTTTCAATGAATTTAACCTTGAGTTATGTGTCTGTGAATGTGGCTCTCTCCACTTCCCTTTCATCACACTTGTAGATGGGATAGTGCATAGAGTTAGATTAAGCTACAGCTCTGAATAAAATTGTACATGAAATCATCTGCTGCTTACAAAACTGTTTAGAAGCAGAATCAGTGTGCAGAAATTGTCGTACTGTGATTACAACATTCCATGATTTTGCACCTGATAACGAATTTATGGATTCATCTTTAAACAGTACTATACATCTTTTGCTTCCTGTGAATGCATGTAAATAAATAAAAAACAGTACAGCAGCAGGTTTAGCTTTGCTTAGCTTCTCCATGCTTGGAATGTCTGATAGTGCTGGAGGAGTATCTGTGAGTTGCAGCATCACCAATATTGGCAGACCTCTGTTGGCTAGTTTGCGGCTGATTCAACATGTTGCCAAGATATGCTGGCAATGTTGGCAGTCAGTCAGTCAGTCGGTACTATTGTGGTCAGTTCTCTGACATTAGCAAAACTATAAGGTTAAATGATCTCATATCTGAACTCATCTGATGTAATTTACTGTAAGTGCCTCACCTCAAAACATGACATCCATGATCCATCAGGAAATTAAATCCAACACACTGTGCATTGTAGACTTAAAAGGTGTGGTCTGACATACCAGCACTGCGAAGCCATAGCATTGGCGCTCGAGTCGGATGCAGCAAGCCTCAGAGAGTTGGATCTGAGTGACAACGACCTGGATGACCCCACAATTACGAGGCTTTTCTCTGGCCTCACTAATGCCCACTGTGGCCTGGGAACCCTGAGGTGAGAGTGTGTTTGATTGGTTGACCCATTGATTGATAGATTGAATGATTTATTGATTGCCATTTATTATCATTTGCTCTGTTGAATAGTGTCGTTAGAGGCACAGTAGACACTTGTCTTAGTCCTATCACTTTGTTTTATGTTGCTTGCTTAATCCTCTTCACACCACAATGGCAAACATTAAATTAAATGCACTAACCAGGGTGCTGCTAAAAATGTTGGGCCCTATGACTAAAAATTTTTTTGGGCCCCTCAAATATTGATTTTAATATTCAAATTTTCTTTGGGCCCCCCTGTCTTTGCTGGGCCCTTAGAATCATCCTAACTCACCCCCCCAGCCCTCACAAACACACAAAAAGGTCACCTGTGGAACTAGCCTGATTATAACCAGCCCCTTGGTCTTGGCTTCTCTTTGTACAAGGGTCTGGGATCTTGGCTATTGAGAGATGCTTGCTTGGATTAATCCTTGACTGATAGCCTGTTGTATTCTTGCACTGCATTCTTAATGTTCGCTGACTGGATTAGACACGATGCATCCAATGCTAACTAAGCCAATGACCGGAATCCCAGACAGAGTACTGGGACATGAAAATCGAGTGGAATTATGTAGGAAGGCATTGGCCTGGCTAGAATGACGTTGAAAATTGGCCCATTTGGCCTTCTCTCCTCCCCCCGCATAGACAGTGCTCATCCTGCATTTTGGAGGTGGGGATTTGGGGGAGATATGTGGAAAATTTGCATGAATGTTTTTTTTCTAGGATTTTGTACCCTACCTTTAATCACCTTAATTCCACAAATGAAGTATCAATACAGATAGAGCATATTGTTTTTTTTTAATTTAGTAGTGTATTATTATCAGTGCATGGGGTGGAACTGTCATCATGTACTTCTGACTCAAAAGTATTGATTTGGCTGTTGCTGTGTCACTGTCACGTCAAAAAGTAATTGATTTTATAGTGGCGTGGCTGTAATGGCATTGGCAAGCATGTGCTGGTGTCACAGAGTTATTTCAGGTTATCATGGTCGTGGTTGCTCTCAGTGGAACTCAGAATAATACTTGAGAGACCATTGTACTATTGAAAACTGTGGAACTGGATCCAGAGTGTGTTTGTCATGTTTTATTGTTGACATTTTTGCACAGTAGAAAAAACCTGAAGTAAACTCACGCTGAGAATAAGTGACAGTTGTTTTTTTGTTTTTTTCATAAATATTGACTCAATGTGGTTTTCAAGCTTTTCAGTCTTTTTTAGCCTTTTCTCTCCTCTATTCGTTATTTTTTGTTAACAGCAAACATATATGTTGTAATATCTTGCATAACGTTGAAAACTTTTTTCCTCCAGAAAATATAATAAAACTATACCCATAACAAATAGCATCTAATGATGACCAATAATGACCAATAACAAAACACCCCATCTTGCATCCCTATCTCTCCCTCCCTCTCTCTCTCTCTCTCTCTCTCTCTCTCTCTCTCTCTCTCTCTCTCTCTCTCTCTCTCTCTCTCTCTCTCTCTCTCTCTCTCTCTCTCTCTCTCTCTCTCTCTCTCTCTCTCTCTCTCTCTCACTCATACTCACACATACACACACACACACACACTCTCTCTCTCACACTCTCACTCTCTCTCTCTCTGTTTCTCCCTCTCTTTAGACTGCGGCAGTGTGGCCTGACAGCTGAAGTGTGTTCAGGTCTGGTGTCCTCTCTCTGTCTCCCCTCCTGCACGCTGACTGAGCTGGACCTAAGCTGTAACACACTGCAGGACGCAGGACTGGAGACACTCTGTCAAGGGCTACAGAGCCCAAACTGCAAGCTGGAAACTCTCAGGTTCTTATTGTTGTAAATGACTTTGTTTTTGCCCGACTGTATACAGTAATTTCCCGCATATAAGCCGCATTGTGTATAAGCCGCAGGGCAGTGTTTTATGCAAGTTAAAAAAAAAAAACGAAACCATGTTAACACCATATTACTGTAACTGCCCCCCTGTTTTAACCTCATAGCAGAAGAAATTTTGCAAAATAAATGCATAAGCCGTGGCTAATAGTGGGGAAATTACGGTAACAGTAGCCTAGCTAGCGCCCCACATTTATACAACAACAGGAAGTATGGGCGAGCCCAGGCTAGGTTATAGTGCTTATCACCTGGTTGTGACTCAGTAGTATAAGGAATAGACATCAATTCAAAGGAGACATCCGGTGTCAATAACCCTGTTGTTCCAGGTACCTCAATGCTGTCTTTAAGAAAATTAACAAGAAAATTTGATACTACATAGACCAAATAACAAACTGATTACAGGTCTAATGCTGCCTTTCCTACCTTTTTCCTACCCACAGCACTTGGTGAGTTTGAACAGCAGGATTATGGATTGATTTACACCTTTAACACACCTAATTTCTCCTTTAAATACAAAAAAGCGTACAAAAGCGTGCAACTCTATTCAAGAAACCTGTTCAGATGCTATATTACTTTCAGCTTACTTTTTTGAAATGCCACTGCCTCATTCATTATTTCTGTATAGTAGCACGCATTGCTTCCCATTATCCCTTACATAAAATTTTGGGATGTTGAAGTGGAAACAGTTTGGGAACAGCTGTGACAATACCAATCAAACTATACACAGGCTGTAATATCAGCCATCATTTTTGTTTGGGTTGTTTGTGGAAGCCAGATTAGTCCTTTCTGTCCTAATAAAATGAACTAGTAATTATGTAATAAATGTTATTTGGATAATCTCAGACAATATTGTGATGCCGTTTGTTTGTATTGAATTTATATGGTGTTTACTGTTTATGGAGGTGCTGCAAAGTTATAGTGAACATTACCATTACAATGATTTATCTGTCTCATCTCTAAAACGCTATTTACGTAGAACTTTTCCCTTACTAAAATATCTTTTGATTTCTTTGGTCTTTTTTATTAGACAACAGTGGCAGTAAAATACATATTTATCGCCTCAGCCAGACAACATAAATCAAGGTCACAAATGATGACATTCTGTTAGATTGGTGTGTGTGTGTGTGTGTGTGTGTGTGTGTGTGTGTGTGTGAGAGAGAGAGAGAGAGACAGAGAGACAGAGAGAGGGTGTGTGTGAGCTATATAAATCACATTCTAAATGAAATTCGACAAATCGTTTTGCTGGGGGGGTGGGGGTGTAAATTATCCTGAGTGTGTAAATTCAACTAAAGTCAACTCATATGCTAAACGAGAAATTACCTTTGTCACAAGTATCTCCTCCTTCTCTCACATGTTATTTGTTATTTGAAGTTGTCTCACTCTTTTAAGTTCCGAACCCACTCCTTCTCTCTTTCTTCCTTTTTCCTCTCACTCCTCTTTTCTGTCTCCTTCTGTAACTTCTATCTCTTTGTATCAGTTTTTTTGTTTGTTTGTTTGTTTGTTTATTTTGACCTCAAACTGTCTCATCTCAGGTTATCTTTCTGCTGCGTCTCTGAGCGTGGCTGCGTCGCAGTGGCAGCGGCCTTGACCCGGCGACCTGCCTGCCTGAAGGCACTCGACCTGAGCTACAATCACCCTGGAGACGCAGGGATGCAGGCACTGAGGGCAAGAGTGCAGGACCCCAACTGTCACCTAGCAACCGTCAAGTAAGCAGAACCACCCATCAAGTAGAAATGTTCCTTCTTTCTTTCTCTCTTTCTTTCTTTTTTTCTTTCTTTCTTTTCTCTCTGTCTTTCTTTTGTTTTTGTCTTTCTTTCTTTTTCTTTCTTTCTTCCTTTCTCACTTTTTTTCTTCTTCTTCTTTGTTGTTTTGTTCACTTCTACATGTTCAGTCCTCACTCTATTAAAGGATAAACACAGTGCCCCTGCTGTTTGAGGTCACACTGTGTTGTCTGTAGCAACAGCACTCTGTGACCTCACAACAGGGCTACGAATTGATTCAGCCCAAATTTCTCCTTTTAAAGGCAGGCCTGGTTATACCTTCACTGATACATTCTATTGTTGAATGTCGCATGGAGTTGTCAACACTGCAAGAGCTAGCTGGTTATTTTGTATGGTGTCCCTTTGGACACAAGGAGTGACCCAGTTGTCTAATAATGACGCTAATATTAGCACGGGTCGCATTGACATTATTGTTAAATGTCAGGGATGGCCAAACCTTTCAGTTTTGTGGGCCATGTATTCAAGTGAAAGAGCGACAGGTTTTTTTTTTTTTGTAGATCAGAAAGCCCGCATGACATCTATTGCTGCGCTGTTTGATAATGCTATTGACAAACGTACTGTACAGTATAACACCAGTATTGACACTATGAAATGCAATGGATATAATAGTTTATAATACATATCTAGAAAGGATTAATGTAACAACAAGCCAATTAAAGCTTATTTTTTATTTACAGTATCCGTGACCGTAGTTTGATCACCCATGTTTTATGTGAAAGATACAGTAAATTACACACGTTTGTGAGCCAAAACTAAATATGACTTATTTTTGCTTGCTCTTAGTAATGGTATAACTTATAAATGACTGTATATATTGTTCTTTAATCTAATTTAATCAAACTTATTATTCTAATTAACTCTTAATTGTTTTGCTTATGCAGCTTTGATCATGGGGGATTGTACTGTCTGACAACAGAACTAAGACAATGTGAGTATAATTAATGTAAATAATTACTGCTGTCAATCAAAGACATCTCTTGGCCACGCCCGGCCTGAGGTGGTGCATTTCAGAAGCACTCAACCACACACAAATCACAAATACCCTTCCTGGGAGGACGGAGGCACCCACAAACTCACAAACATAGCTATGCACACAAATCTGCACACACACACTCATGTACACACGCACACACACACACACACACACACACACAAACACACACATATGCGCGCGCAAGCACACACACACTCACACACATCTAAGAGTACGCATGATGCACACACACATATCTGCTCTCACACACAAACACACACACACTCATGCTCATACACACACACACACACACACACACACACACACACACACACACACACATCTAAGAGTATGCATGATGCACACACACACATATCTGCTCTCACACACACACACAAACACACACACACACACACTCATGCTCATACACACACAAACACACACACACACACACATACACACACACACATCAAAACCTTTCAACTAGTGCACAAGCAGTATGTATATTCTTTGATGTTTCACAAGAACAGACATTGCCTCTTTCATCCCAGAAACACACAAACACACACACACACACACACACACACACACACACACACACACACACACACACACACACACACACACACACGCACAGATGTGCAAACACTCACACTGGCACACACATGCACACTCAAAGGCACTCAGTCCATTCCCGCTCACTCACACACTCATACAATTAAATGTACAATTAAAATAAGATACTGTGATACACAGATTAAATTGAAACATAAAATAAAATTCAAAACGCACTCTGGTAAACGCATTTTATCATCTTGCACTACAGAGTAAAGAGGATTTCAGGAAATATACTTCATGAATGATTTATTTTCAGAAATGATTGTTTTCCTTGATGATTTTCATCGTATCTCCCTCTCTCTGTCTCTCTCTCTCTCTCTCTCTCTCTCTCTCTCTCTCACACACACACACACACACACACACACACACACACACACACACACACACACAAACACACACACACTCTCTTTCCCAGATTCCTGCATGCTCTCATTCAACCTGGACACTATGCAGTCTGAGCTCTCCCTATCCGAGGACAAGCGAAGCGTCACCTGCGGAGCAGAGATCCACCCGTACCCCGACTGCCCAGAGAGGTTCACCCTATGCCCCCAGGTGCTCTGCTCTGAGCCCCTCACTGGCCGCTGCTACTACTGGGAAGCGGAATGGACCGGAAACAAAGCGCTGGTCGGGGTCGCCTACGAGAGCCTCGAGAGAAAAGGGCCTGGCGACGTGTCTGGTCTCGGAGCGACTGCTTCCTCTTGGGCACTGGAGTGGAGCGAGATCTCGAGCGACTATTTCAAGGCCTGGCACAAGGAGAGGAGGGTCGAGATTCCAATGCCACATGGTGACCCAACTCATCAACGCATCGGGGTGTTCCTGGACTGCCTAGCTGGGACGTTGTCCTTCTACAACGTCTCGTCTTCCACAGGACAACTTATGCACCTGCACACGTTTCGTGAGGCGTTTTCTGAGCCTCTGTATGCGGGCTTCTGGGTAGCCCCCGACTGTTGTATTTCCCTGTGCCAGTCAAGTCACTTGCCACCATCTGAAATCCATGAACAGACTGCATAGGTTGAGATGCAATGCAGTACTGCTTGTGGGAGATAAAGTACTCTACTTTGATGTTTGCCACTGGTACCTTTACAGTAATAAAGAATTTTAACCACTTAGTTATTCCCCATTTTAGCATAATGAATACCTGAATACTGCATATATTTACATATTTTTACATCATTTACAGTATTATTAGTAGTAGTAGTAGTAGTTTAATTATCAATTATCAATTATTATTATTATTATTTTATTTTATTTATTTTTATTATTATTATTTTTAAATTATTGCACACCAGCACCCACCTCTGCCCCCGCCTCCTGTTGATTACGATTGAAGTCTATTTTATCAGAGCGTTCATTAACATGCATTGGTATTTTCACAGGCTACTGCACTGTTTGTTGCTTGTGGTGTGCTGCCGGTATGAATAGGTTAACGAAACTGCCAAATTCGAAAGTACTCTGTAGCGCTGTCGGAGCCAGTGTGCAGAAGCCTTCGCTATCTCCAGTCTGGACATAAAATACACAGTACTTCTCTTTTTTTAAAATATATATTTTTTTTTTGCCTCGGATAGGGCAGTATAGAGATGGACAGTATAGAGATGGACAGGAAAAAAGTGGGAGAGAGATGGGATGGGATCGAGAAATTACCTCAGGTCAGACTCGGACCCGGGTACACGGAGTAATGGTATGACGCTCTAGCCCACTGAGCACCCCCAAATACACAGTACTTCTCTGCCCCTTATCTCATCCCAGAGAGCTGAATGAGGGATGAGACGGAGCAGAGGCTTCTTAGACCCTCCGCATACACTCTGGCTCTGACATGATTTTGAATTTCAGCGATTTAATTTGCCCCCACTCCTCCACCGGGACATGACACGCAGCAATCATAGCTTGTTGAATCACCAATGGATTTTTTTTTAATGACTCCCACAAAACAGACCTGAATCATTATAATCGCAGCAGCAGTAGCAGCAGAGTTTGTTAAAGTGTGTGCTTGGGTATGTATCCAAAACAATGGAATCTAAATTAATAAACAAAATGAAGTGCTCCCCACCTTGTCCAATCCAATGTGGGAAGGCCAGTTCATTTATTGAGTCCTAAAGACGACACCTCTACTGTATCTCAGAGTGGCTGCCAGAGAGCTGGTATTTTCCTAAGATGTCTTTGCGACTTGAGCATGGTGCATCTTTGCTGTTTCTGTTCCTATATGGCCTTGGAAATCTATAGAACTGGGAATTCAGTGCACTGTGAATGCACAAGAGGGATGCTATTCATAATCACACACACACACGTACTGTACAGACAAACACATGCATGTATGTATGGATAGATAAAAGCATGCATATGCAAATGTATAACTATTCACACACGTACACACATGTATACACACACACACATGTACACACACACACACACACACACACACGTGTGTGCATGAACAAGTAGGTTCATGTGTATGCAAATGCACACCTATTCACACCCATAAAAACAGTCACACACACACACACACAAATATGCACATATACCACCCCATCATAACCATTCACACCCAGCATTTGCATGTACAAACCTAACTCTCATACATCCATTTACATAATGTCTTCTATTGGTCACATGCAAGGGTTTCATGTGACTACCTTGGTTACTTGAGCGATGTTGTCAAAGTCAATAACTAGCAAATTTACACCACTATAAACTGGTATTCATATAAATACTGTGAGGTAACTGTAAAAACGTACCATTAACTTGGAGACATAATGCAGCCGGCAATATCAAATAAGAGCCTAATGGTGCTAAAGTGCAATATCAAATAAGGGCTTAATTGCGGTGAAGTTGTGTAGGGCTGCACATTAGTATGTGGATGTAGATGTGTTTATGCTTGGTTGTGTGTGTGTGTGTGTGTGTGTGTGTGTGTGTGTGTGTGTGTGTGTGTGTGTGTGTGTGTGTGTGTGTGTGTGTATTGTGTGTGTAGATGTGTATTATTCAGAGCTATGTTGGAAATATACAGCATGATTTAGTGAGGGGTGGGGTCTGTTGATGCTTTATGGATTTTTATTGAGATCTTGCTGAATATATATTTTTTTGCAGTGCAAGTGTGTGAAATGTTCATGACCGCCAATGTGAAGATATAGCATAGTAGTATTTTAATGTGTGTGTGTGTGTGTGTGTGTGTGTGTGTGTGTGTGTGTGTGTGTGTGTGTGTGTGTGTGTCTGCTGCAACCTCTGAATTCTTCACTGCCCCAAACAGATTCATCCTTTTGAAAGCAATATATTTAGTATTCCATTATGAATATATTTACAATTCTATTGTGAATATATTTCTTATTCCATTATGAATGTGCTATGTGACCTGAGATAGTAGAATGGCAGTGAACAGGTGTAAGGGCAGATCGACTGCCATAAATGATCATGTGGTTGCTATTGGGTACAACTTGTTGCAGATAGCCTGGCATTGCATGGGACAGCTATGATCATTTAGATTCGATTCATCTTGCTGGTTATCCTCCCCTTAGGGCCTAAATGCTCTATAATAATATATAATATATATACTATACTATACTATACTATACTATACTATACTAGTTTACTATACTAGTCTAGTTTCTGTATTGGTCTCCGTGTTGGTATTGTGCAGGTGGAGAGGAAAATACGAGAGAAATTATGGACAATGTAATGGAAATGTATGTATGCATGCCTGTGTATTTTTGTGTGTTTGTGACAGAGAGAGAGAGAGAGAGAGAGAGAGAGAGAGAGAGAGAGAGAGAGAGAGAGAGAGAGAATGCTTGTATGTGTGTTTGTGTGTGATGTGTGTGCGTTCGTGCCACACAATGAGAGCGATATGGAGAGAGAGAGAGAGAGAGAGAGAGAGAGAGAGAGAGAGAGAGAGAGATGGAAAGCCAGGGGAGGGGGAGCTATGTGAGGCAGTCGAGTGCTTCTCTGGTCTGCCTGCGTTGAAGCCCCAATCGGTTGTCACGCCTATCTCGCGCAGCTACGGCGGAGAAGGCATCGCTTGCTTGCGCTCGCTTGTTCGCTCGCTCTCTCTCTCTCTCTCGCTCGCGCGCGCCAATAGGGCGGGAACGCCGGCGCCGAACATCAACGCATCAATAAACGGACGAGATCGGACAAGCGCGACATTAGATTGTAGGCTACCCCTCCGAACGAAATTAGCGAGGCCTTGATTTCGTTTCGTCTCTGCAGAAGGCCTCTGCTTCTGTTTTCATCTTTGATGTAGCTTCCTCCTCAAGCTCGCCGCTGTGTTCTCTGCTACCACAGACGCTGCGTTGTCTTTTTCTACCTTTTTTTTCCTTGAGCGTCTCACCAGCATCAAGGGGATTTCAGCGCCCTATTCTAGTCTGCATCACACAGTGGTCGTACTGTATGTGTGATTTCTCTCCTTCAGGGCAACACTGGAAGATCCCGGAGACAGACGCAGGAATTATTTGGATCCCTTGGTTTCATCGCGTGTGAAAATGTTACAGTTTATGCGTAAGATACACTGAGCGCCTTTCCCGCGTCTGTTTGTCTGTGGGCTTCAGCCCAAGACGAACAAGGTGCAGGCTTATCTTTCCTACAGAAGAGAGACTGTGGTTCTAGCCAACAGTAAATCAACAACCTGTGCGGTTTTTGGGATTGCCTAGTAGATTCTCGGTGATTTATAAGAATCGTTTATTGATGGTCAATTTATACTGATATGGAGGGGCCCAATGAAAAGGCTTTTAATACAGGGGTGTTGACGCGACTGTTCTGAAGAGAAAAAAAGGACTGCATGGTTGTTTTGACAAAATAGACCTACCAATGGTTTGGTCTTTTGGGTATTTTTTCTGAACCTGCTGTGACACACAGGACTTCATTTTTTGGTTAGAATTTATCGGTCGACGCCAAGGTGCGGACAGACCCATCGCTAAACACTGGGACAGGGAGTGTTTTGGGGGCGCGTGGAAATGGACGTTGAACGGCGCCTCCGGTGAATCCACGGTGGGGAGGGGGGTCCTTTTTTCCTCGTTATTTTATTCACACCCTTGGCGCGCCCCCATTTCCAAAAAGCACAAATACATTATTTGTCACGTTTGTCCCTCTTCTTCGTTTTTGCCTCACCTGTCAAGGCTGAAGCCTTTCCATCCCCACTCAAACTACTAGTCGTACGGTTTTTTTTTCTACGTGATATTTTCCCCTTCGCCAAAGCCTCGAAGCTCAACAGTTCTCCTATTCCCGGGGAGGTGGAGGGGGGAGATGTCATTTTCTTTCGAGCCGAGCCTACTAGCCGACCACCAGAAACCAACGGAAAACTGTAGACTCGCTGCCATGCTTGGTGGGCTTTTCACCCGGAGCCGCGTTGCAACTGAG
>JAODXP020000109.1:105000-110000 GCA_027497455.2 Sardinella longiceps
AATTAAATCCAACTTGACGAATAAATTGTATGAGTTTAAGGTTTACAAAAAGTATGAGGACTGTAGGCTTATCTCCTGCACCAAATCAATAAGGAACATATATGCATGATGAGGAGACCGGCAGGGAGGGAGCAGTGTCTGTGTGCGCAACAGAACATTTGTTGCGTGTGCTTTCCAATTGGTTAATCATTACAGGCATAGGCAAGAAATTATTGCAAATACCGTAAGTAGCGCTTGTGTTTATTGATCGTAAACCAACTAACGTTGACAGCTAACTTTGACGCTTTGGTGACTTTAGTGAACTGCTATTAACGTGCAGATTTTTTTTTTCTGTAAAGATGAGCATGGACAATTTTGATAAGCCACGTCCACAGGCTACACATATTCTCTTTATTAAACGTTAAAACACAACCCCATGTGTTCTACCCACGATCATGGTATGAATTACATTTGTTGGTTAATTAGCCTCTTCCTTTAAACTAATAATGTTGGCGTAGCAAAAGGTAACATTGCCGATGGAGCAGTAACTTTCAGATGCCGCTATATGGCCTCATCGCGCAGTGATAATGATGCGACCGGCCTTTTTATGTAGGTCTATGTGTTAAAAAAAAATCCGGGGGACGTAAGCAAGGCGGCGGGCAGTTTTTGGCAAGGTGAATTCGCTTTAAAGCGCTGTGGGGAAACCCTGGTGCGCGCGTGCAAGGGCGAAGGAAAGGAACGATACAGGTGTGAGTGAAGTGGAACGATACGCAACTGATTTTTTTTTTTTTTCTTCTTCTTTTTTTATTCGTGAGTTTTTTTTTTTTTTTTTCTAATCGTGAGTCTTATTATGTGGCGATAGGATTCCATTCTGTGGCGGCCCGCCACACAATGGTCTATGTATGGGAAACACTGCTGTCTAATCATGCATAATTATTGTCTGTCTGTCTTTCCGTCTGTCTGTCTGACCAAGGCATAGTTAATGTGTCTGTCTGTCTGTATGACTGATCATGGTGTAGTGTCTTTCTGTCTGTCTGTCTAACCATGGTGTAGTTATTGTATGTGTGTGTGTGTGTGTGTGTGTGTGTGTGTGTGTGTGTGTGTGTGTGTGTGTGTGTGCCAGCCCATGGCATGGTAGTTATTGTGTGTGTGTGTGTGTGTGTGTGTGTGTGTGTGTGTCTGTGTGTGTGTGTGCATGCGTCTATCTGTCTGTCTGTCTGTCTGTCTGCCTGTCCGTCTGCCAACCCATGGCATGGTAGTGTGTGTTTGTGTGTGTGTGTGTGCCAGCCCATGGCATGCTAGTTATTGTGTGTGTGTGTGTGTGTGTGTGTGTGTGTGTGTGTGTGTGTCTGTCTTTCTTTCTATCTGTCTGTCTGTGTGTCTGCCCATGTCATGGTAGTTATTGTGTATGTGTGTGGGACGGAGCTCAGTAAATGTAGCGCCAGCAGCAGTAGCAGCAGTAGCAGCAGCCATGGCAGCTGAGAGCTTTTGAGCTTGTTCTCATCTGTAGTCTCTGGGCCGCGGTCCAAAGCTCGGAGCGCTGGGATTCATGTCTGTCTGTCTGTCTGTCTCTCTGTCTGTCTGTCAGATATGACATACAGTACCATGCAAACAACAGGCCCACACCAGCAGTAGCAGTGAAAAAAAAGAAAGAAAGAAACTCCCCCATCTGTCTGTCTGAATAAATCCATCCTTCCTACATTCCATCCATCCATCCATCCATCCATCCATCCATCTATCCATCCATCATCCATCAATCCTTCCATTTGCCTATCCACATACCATTCTGTTCATCCATGATCTGTCTTTTCCATCTGTCCATCTACCTGTTAACCATCCATCAACCCAACCATCTGTGAACACAAAAATTAGATTACCATTCCTTTGACGCATGTAGGCCCATTGCATACAAATAATGCATAATCTCATGTACATAAATATACAGTATACAAAGACTTGGTACGATACCTCAGTAGAAAAACTAAATTATTATTTGCTTTGACTCATGTAGGCCCATTGCTTACAAAGAATGCATGATGATGTATATATGTACATAATATAATATATATAGAAGGACTTGGTATGATACTTCAGTAGAGATCTGACCAAATTTATTTTTGGAACAAAATGTGTTGAAATTCATTGTTATTCTGATTTCTTGTCAAATTATGTGTGTGCGTGTGTGGGTGGGTGGATGTGTTTGTGTGTTTATGTTTGTGTGTGTGTGTGTGTGTGTGTGTGTGTGTGTGTGTGTGTGTGTGTGTGTGTGTGTGTGTGTGTGTGATTATCAGTCTGCAGAAGCGCTTCCTGAGGTGCAGTGGCAGTTGGCAGTTTGTGACTGTGTCACCCTTGGTTACCTTTGACAGGCCTTCAACAAACAAACAAACAAACAAACAAACAAACAAACAAATAAATAGTAAACAAACAAACAAACACCTGGCTGTCCTCCCTAACTGCCAGTCAAATTAGAGATTGAAAGAGCTTTAGCATGTGTCACATCTGTGGCCAAGGCAGGCCTGCCTGTATGATCCCCATAGGAGAAGGATGTGTTACACACTGAATGTTGTGCTTTACCTGAGCTCTCATTTGCCAATCAAATTTTCTCCAGATCTCTATTCATCCCTTCTTCTTTTTCCTTAGGGCTTTTTTGTGTTTTTTAAAAAAAATGTATGGTCACTTTTACCATGCAATGTTTTACATCTAAATAAATTCATTCATTCATTCATTCATTCATTCATTCTCTTCTTCCCCTGAATCCAAGGCCTAAACACACCTACGTGTAACAAATTGTTACAATTGTAACAATCGTTAAATTGTTAAAATTTAGCAATACTACTTTTTAGTGATTTTCCATACAAAGCACCAACTCGGTCCTACTCTACTCAGCTCTATTCAGCTCGGTTTAATTCCACATAGTTCTTCTCACGAGTCCACATAAAAAATTACCCAGTACCCAGTACCTTACTTACAGTAAGAAGGTGGGGTGAGGGGTACGTAGCCTGTGTGTGTGTGTGTGTGTGTGTGTGTGTGTGTGTGTGTGTGTGTGTGTGTGTGTGTGTGTGTGTGTGCAACTGCTTGTAGTTGTAAGTATACACCACAGTGCCTCTGCCTCAGTCAGCTCTAAAGGTTTGAGTTTACTTTAGCACTCAATCAAGAGTCTGGCTCTCTGTGTTTGCTTCGCTGGCTACACAGCTGCTTACAGGGACTGCAAAGAGTCTGGTAATTAGCATGCAAAAGGACACTGTGTGTGTGTGTGTGTGTGTGTGTGTGTGTGTGTGTGTGTGTGTGTCTGTGTGTGTCTGTGTGTGTCTGTGTGTGAGTGTGTGTGTGTGTGAGTGCTCTCTCTCTCTCTCTCTCTCTCTCTCTCTCTCTGTTTGTTGTGTGTGTGTGTGTGTGTGTGTGTGTGTGTGTGTGTGTGTGTGCTGAATGGGGAACAGAAAAGAACAGACAACTAAAACAATGTTTAATTGCTCTAATCATGGCTTTACTCACCATTTCACTAGTTAGTCTACATTACACCAAATATTCTTATTCTTATTCCTGCCTATGGACTTGTTTCACACCTGAACATTCCGACATTCCATGGTAGTAAACTGAACATTCTATCATTGAAATGCATTGGATTTATGTGTCTTTCTGACTTGAAAAAATGGGTAATACCATTTAGAACCTGTCTAAATTCAATTTCTTTCAATTAATACACATTTGGAGCCCACAAATTTGCAAGTCCCGAATAGATAAAAGTGGTTTTACATTTTTATGCATGAAGCTTCTATCTATTTGGGACCTCCCAATTTGTGTTCTTCAAATGTGTATTATTTGAAAGAAAGTGAATATAGACATGTTTTAAATATTATTACCCATTTTTTTCAAGCCAGAAAGGGGCATAAATCCAATGCATTTCAATGATAGAATGTTCAGTTTACTACCATGGAATGTCGGAATGTTCAGGTGTGAAACAAGTCCATAGCATGCTACAGCCATTAACAACAGGGCTATGGATTGATTGACATCAGACTAATTGCTTTAGGTCATTCATTGTCATTACATATCTGCATGCTTTGCTATTTAATGAAAGCATGACAGGTCTATACAGATTTCCTTGAATACATTCTTGATAGTAATAAAAATCATAGTTCACCTCTTAGCAATGTTTTTGTTGCGTTTTTGTAGTAAATTATTGATTCTTCAGTGAAAGAATTGATGTTTGTAGGTTTACACAACATTTTTGTTAAATTATGCCAAATGTTCAGGTTAATTCTCGTAAATTCATGTTCAATATTTCCAAAAGTCAGATGAATTTCTGACTGACCAAAGCATAAGCATTTCTATTGTGGTTCAGTGTATGGCCAGTGGGCTACATGAAATGTGTAGTGATCCAAAACTGAGCTTCCATTTTAAGGACTCCTCTCTCTGATCATCTGTGAAGCTGTTTCAGTATTCAAGCTTTGATCTTTGGTTTGTGTGTGTAGAGTGTGTGTGTGTGTGTGTGTGTGTGTGTGTGTGTGTGTGTGTGTGTGTGTGTGTGTGTGTGTGTGTGTGTCAGTGGTTTGATGCATAATACACCATTTGGGTATGTGTGAGTGTGTGTGTTATGCCACTAAGAGTATGCTTGTGAAACAAAGCGCTACGGATGGCATTTGATAATGATTGTGGAAACCCTCTGTAAACAATGACAAACACAGTGTCTGAGAAACAGGCATCCAAAAAATCTCTCCTGAGATTTGATCAGCCCATCATTCCCAGCATTCCACAAAAGAGGAACCATTTAATCTGTTCCTGCCCAAAATAGCACTGACCTTTGATCTTTCTCTGTGGGGTTGAAAGAGCCCACTGGAATCCTCTCCTTTGAGAATGTTCTAGAAGCATTGCCATCCTTTATAGTGGAGTTCCAAACATCTATCTTGACCAGTGCCAAGGAGGAGGAGGAGGAGGAGGAGGAGGAGAAAGAAGAAGGAGCAGATGGAAGAGGAACAGTTGGGGGAGAAGAAGAAGAAAAAGAAGAGGGAGAAGAAGAAGAA
>JAODXP020000109.1:122500-125000 GCA_027497455.2 Sardinella longiceps
TGCACAAACTTATCAAAATTATTCTCCCTGGGAAATGTTTTCATGATGTTGCAATATACTTTTGGTCCTTATCACACCAGATTTCTCCTTTAACTTAATAAGCTGCTGCATTCACTTCAGAACCATGGACAGCTACCAATCCACAGCAAGCCTCAATTATCAGACTTCTATCAGTCTTTACTAGCTAGTTACTTATGCACTAAAAACAATCACATCAGCACCAAGGCCAGCTACCAAATGACCTTCTGTCACTCTTTTATAGCTACTTTTACACGTGAAAACAATGCATAGACCAAAGCTATAACACCCTTTTTTTATGATGTACCTGAACCACATTGTGACCAAAACTTGAGTACAATACAGCAGTTTTAGTTGTAAATGACTGACCATGTGTCTTAATGACTTTTGTGTAGATACAAAGTAGAACGCAGAGCCGATTCCTGGAAAACACGTTCAAGAACTCATCAAAAATTTTAATTTTATGGTCTGAGAGGTGCACATATCCAAACATATTGGTAGTACCAGACAGTCACACAGACATACAAACACTATTACAGAGGTTAATGTAGCATGTTTTCTCCTCGATGTGCTAAGCACATTTGTGTGTGTGTGTGTGTGTGTGTGTGTGTGTGTGTGTGTGTGTGTGTGTGTGTGTGTGCGTGTGTGTGTTGTGGCAGTGTAGGTGTTTGGATGGGGTTTTCTTTGGTTCCTGTGTACGGTATGCACATGATTGAGTTGTTTGTGTGTGTGTGTGTGTGTGTGTGTGTGTGTGTGTGTGTGTGTGTGTGTGTGTGTGTGTGTGTGTGTGTGTGTGTTTGCCATTTGCAAGTGTTTGGATGGGGTTTCCTTTGGTTCTTGTGTACCGTATGCACGTGACTATTGTGTGTGTGTGTGTGTGTGTGTGTGTGTGTGTGTGTGTGTGTGTGTGTGTGTGTGTGTGTGTGTTTGTTTGTGTGTGTGTGTCTGTGCTATGTGTGTGTGTGTGTGTGTGTGTGTGTGTGTGTGTGTGTGTGTGTGTGTCTGTCTGTCTGTGCTGTGTGCGTGTGTGTGTGTATGTGTGTGTGTGTGTGTGTGTGTGTGTGTGTGTGTGTGTGTGTGTGTGTGTGTGTGTGTGTTAGTCTGTGCTGTGTCTAAATGTGCTTGTCTGTCTGACTCTCTGGCGCCAGTGCTGGTCCCCTGTGTTCAGTGGCTTCCTAGAAGAGCAGATCAATGACGACTCACCCTATCCATCACTAGAGAGAGAGAGAGAGAGAGAGAGAGAGAGAGAGAGAGAGAGAGAGAGAGAGAGAGAGATAGAGAGAGAATGAGAGAGAGAGAGAGAGAGAGAGAGAGAGAGAGAGAGAGAGAGAGAGAGAGAGAGAGAGAGAGAGAGAGAGAGAGACTTGTACAGGGGGAGAGTACTGTACATACTGTATGTGTACATCTTTATTTAAATTTCAAGGTGAAAATGGTCCTTTGTTTTTCTCGCTTTTCTCGCTTTTTCTCACTCTTATTTCTCTGTTTATCTCTATTTCTATCTCTGTTTATCTCTATCCTCTTCTCTCTCTCTCTCTCTCTCTCTCTCTCTCTCTTTATCTCCATCTCTTCACCTGTAAGATATCACTTTTCTGTTGTCTTCCCTTCTCTGCCTCCCTTGTTCTCTCCAATCAAATCAAATACTGTGTGTTTTATTGACATGATGAAGGCTCTTCTAATGCCAAGCATTCGTATAGTGGAAAACATGTCACAGTATGTTGTATGTGTTTCCACACATGCAATGAAAGTTCCAGAAACATACGGTATATTCTCTCAAGCCCCTATACAGTATACTGTAGACTCTTCTCTCTCTCCATCTCTCCGTTCCTTTCTCCTCCCTCCCTCTGTCTCTTCTGTCCTCTCTCCCTTTCTTTCTCTATTTTTTCTCATCCTCCCTCACTCTGTTTCTCCTGTTCTCTCTCCATTTCGCCTCCTCACCCCCTCACTCCCCCCTTCCAGTTGCTGGGTCAGGTTTAAAGGTTATGGGTTTGGACTGATGAAATTAGAACTAAGTACATGACCATCTCTCTCTCTCTCTCTCTCTCTCTCTCTCTCTCTCTCTCTCCCTCTGTCTCTCTCTGGCTCCCATGTCCGTCTGTCTGTCTGGTCCTAACTGAATTGTGTGAAGGCGGGTAGGCGTTCATGTCTCCTGCAGTAGTGTTTTTGGGTGGGTAGGGGGATTCCAACTACACCCACAGGCCTAATGGGACATAATGGGAACATCAGCCCCAGACTGATAGACTCTCAGGCAGTCTCCAGTTAATGGAGAAAAAAAAACACTTTAATGAATGTATTGTGTAAATAATAATAATAATAATAATAATAATAATAATATTAATGACAATAATAATAATAATAATAATAATAATCATAATAATAATAATAGCCATAGCCATACGTTTTAAATAATACTACACATAACAACAACAACAACAACAATAATAATAATAATAATAATAATAATAATAATAATAATAATAATAAC
>JAODXP020000109.1:130000-132500 GCA_027497455.2 Sardinella longiceps
ATGGAATAAGCACCTGCCATTTAAAATAAAAATCCTTTTTTTGGTTTCCACTGTGTCGTATCATGGCAGTAATCATACCATCGTATTATTGCGCCACCCAGTTCTCTCCATCAACTGACACTATATTACTGAAATGGAAGTACAAAGAAATCAGGCCACTGAATCATAACACAACACGTGTTTCAGCAAAAATTATGAGGATAAATAAAGACATCATAAAAGTCTAAAGAAAATTTCTGACGTGACCTGCCATTCTTGAGGAATAACCCAGCAGCAAAAGTAGACATTTTTCTGGCCAGTCATATTGGAAATGTACATATCCCTTGGAATCAATATTTGGCTCAGATCCTATATTCTACAGCTTTAATGTTACCTCTGCAAGAGGATGACTTTCAGCACAGCTGGTAGAAGAAAAACAAGACTCGTTCTCTACATTCTCTCAGTCACAGTGGGAAAAAAAAACTTTAGAAATGTGATTGCGGCATCATTATCAGTGCAACACTCTCTGTCACATCACAAGCTGTATTGTGTCAGAGACATTCTCTTTCCACGCAGATGTCTTAGAAGTTCATAGGCCTTCAGAAAGACCAAAGACCATACACAAATAAATCTTATGGCTTAAAGTAGATGATTATAAGCAAATTAAGGACAAACTCCTAACTAAAAGCGTTATGTGTGTTAGTCATAATTTTGTAATAGCCATAATTTCCCCTCGAAAATGAGATGGTACATCTCAAGGGGTTATCCTCTAATAAACTTGAAACTAATACAGTAATACAGTAAGTTCATAAGACTTCAGAAAGACTGCATAATTGCAAAGATGCAAGTAGAGGGGGAGATGAGATTACTGTGCAAGAAAACCATAATATATCCTGTATTACGGTTAAAAAAAAAAACAATATTACAGGATATTACTGTAAACTAAAAAGGTGCTTGGTGCACTCATGGGAGACAACTCCTCTTTTTAGATTCTCAGACCCTGAAAGATACTTTCCAGAGAACCCTTGGAAGCCTTTTACTGTAACACAGATTGTGAATATCCTTTCTTTCAGGCATTTGTACTGTTAGCGGTAGTGATTTAGGTGTTTGAGAGAAGAGAACATGTTAGGTGAAAGGTTAGTGTTGTGTTTGTGAAAGAGATACAGAATGTGTGTGTGTGTGTGTGTGTGTGTGTGTGTGTGTGTGTGTGTGTGTGTGTGTGTGTGTGTGTGTGTGTGTGTGTGTGTGTGTGTCCGTGTGAGTGTGTGTGTACATGTGCATGTGTGTGTGTTGTGTGAGTGAAAGAGATAGGGGATGTGTGTGTGTGTGTGTGTGTGTGTGTGTGTGTGTGTGTGTGTGTGTGTGTGTGTGTGTGTGTGTGTGTGTAGGTAGCCTACTGTAGAGCAGGACAGTCAGAGTTGTGACACATGCATTATTTCACACTTCCTCTCTGACAAAGGAGACACAAGAGACACAAGTGTTTGTGACGTTCTGTCCTGTTACCCCAGGATGCAAGTGTGGAAAAAAAGCTTCTCTGTGTGTGTGTGTGTGTGTGTGTGTGTGTGTGTGTGTGTGTGTGTGTGTGTGTGTGTGTGTGTGTGTGTGTGTGTGTGTGTGTGTGTGTGTGTTCGTCACCTAAGATAAATGTCAGCGTGGGTGGTTTGCGTAAGTCTGTGTGTGTGTGTGTGTGTGTGTGTGTGTGTGTGTGTGTGTGTGTGTGTGTGGGGGGATTTGTGTGTGCACGTCCAAGTTTCTTTGTATGTCTAGTGCTATTCAGCATAGATAAAAGTTGACACTTGATTTTTTTTTCTTTCTTTTACCTCTTTCTCTCTCTCTCTCTCTCTCTCTCTCTCTCTCTCTCTCTCTCTCTCTCTCTCTCTCTCTCTCTCCATTTCTGTTGTGTTCACCCTGTCTTGGTGTGTCTATATGGCCCTATCTATATGTGTTGTTAGGCCTACTAATGATATCCATCTTTACAAAGTAGAGCAGCAACTGAATAGCTACAGCTTCTTTTTAACTGATGAGCCTTCAAATTACAAACACAATTGGCATATTGTAGTTTGTTACTATGCCAGTTTCGGAGTGGCACACACACGTCTGCAGGGTCTTTCACCGTGTGTGTGTGTGTGTGTGTGTGTGTGTGTGTGTCTGTGTGTGTGTGTGTGTGTGTGTGTGTGTCTGTCTGTCTCTCTGTGTGTGTGTGTGTGTGTGTGTGTGTGTGTGTGTGTGTGTGTCTGTCTGTCTGTGTGTGTGTGTGCGTGTGTGTGTGTGTGTGTGTGTGTGTGTGTGTGTGGAGGAGCCAATGACGCTACATGCACTCCTGCAGGTTACAATCTCATGTTCATTATTTCTCGCCCAACCAAAAACGGGTCTGGCTCAGCCGTGGTGAGAGTAGTGAAATGAGAAAGTAGACATGTATGACTTAGTATTGCAGAAATATATTTTTTTCTGTCCATTTTTAGACTTTGGCAGAGCAAATAAGACTATGCTGAGGTAAATATGTGGGTAGGGTTGCAAAGGG
>JAODXP020000109.1:140000-145000 GCA_027497455.2 Sardinella longiceps
TTTTATATGAAAGTCAGAAGTCAAAGTGAACTTTATTGTCAATCAAACTCTCCAACAGCACATTGCAAGCAGACTGAAATTTGTTTCTCCAAATTCCATACGTGCAACAAAGCTAAAATTAGACATACAACTAAGATGTATAACTGTATTTAAGAATCACTCAAAGTGCAATTGATATCAAGATATCAAGCATGATAAGAGATAACACTAACAGTAGACATCAGTGCCATCAGTACCACACTGTGAGCATACGTTTCTAGACTGTCAGTGTTTCAGAAGTCCTTGAGGTATGTTGCTGGAGTGCTTTTATACACTATAAATGCAATCACCTTTCCTGCTTATAGGTTGCCTAGCCGTGTAGACGGCACAGGATTTGTGGTGTACGATGGCGCTGTGTTCTACAACAAGGAGCGAACGCGCAACATAGTCAAGTACGACTTGCGCACCCGCATCAAGAGTGGGGAGGCCATCGTGACGGGCGCCAACTACCACGACACCTCGCCCTACCGTTGGGGCGGCAAATCTGACATCGACCTGGCCGTCGATGAGAACGGCCTATGGGTCATCTACGCTACCGAGACAAACAACGGGAGGCTGGTTGTCAGCCAGGTAAGATAGAGAGAGCAGAGAGAGAGAGAGAGAGAGAGAGAGAGAGAGAGAGAGAGAGAGAGAGAGGAGGAGAGGTTCAACACTCCTTTATTCAATCAGATTTTGAGTGTTTAAATGATACAATGCCATCCAGATATACAACACAACACCATCCACTACAACACATTGGATTTCTATAGCGCCTTTCTAGACACCCAAAGTGAGGTGAAGGGGGACCTCACTGACCACTATATCAGTTTAACTTAACTACACAATTCCAGTCTACCTCATTAAAAATCAGAGAGAGAGAGAGAGAGAGAGAGAGAGAGAGAGAGAGAGAGAGAGAGAGAGACTAAAATAAATAACATGATTGCACTTACAGTGTATTGCAATTGCATGTAGATTTTTTACCAGGTCTACTACAAAGGTATTCATTATCGGAAAATACTGGACAGCTCGTACAGTCGTATACCTCAGCCAGTAGTATGCACTGTACGAAAATTTTCCTGTGCATCCATTATGGTCTGCTACCATAGTAACATATCATAAATTGTCTTGCAATTAAAAATAGATAAAAACATCATCAACACCACGCTCAAAATATGACGCCACAATGAGAAGTGTGTCATCATGTGTCAAAACATCAAAAATTCCGAAAGCCCTAATGGCATTTACAGTAATATTATAGCATTATATTTTACATGCAGTTTTATTTACAGTAATATTATGCTATTTTATTTTAAGTGGTGTTATATCTGGAATAGACTAAACAGTAACTGAACTACATCAACAACAACCAAAGTGTGCCAAGAGGTACTGTACAGTATGTGAGAATCTAGGGCTGTGCAGGTGAGAAAATAGAAAAACACAACACAAAGGAGAAGGGAATGGAGAGCAGAAGGGAGAGAGGGAGAGAGAGAGAGAGAGAGAGAGAGAAGAGAAGAGGGGAGGAGTGAAAGGGAGAGAGGGAGTCAGTGGCATCTTTCATAACACCCATGTCAACAGTAGCCAGCTGGAACACTGCCTGACTGAGAGGAGGAGGAGGAGGAGAGAGAGAGAGAGAGAGAGAGAGAGAGAGAGAGCTGAGAGTGGAGGAGGAGGTGATGAGATGATTCATTTTCTATTCTGCTTGTTTTATTAAAATAATTTACTTTTAATACGAACGTTAGTTTCGTTGACTGCTTTGACAGTGTTGTACACTCCACAGTCATACCAGCAAAGAACATTAAATTTAAAATTTAAATTGAATTAGAGATGGGTGAGGGGGGGTGGCTAGAATGAGAAAGAGAGGGAGATTGAATATTAGGGTGACAGAGAAAGGAAAGATGAAAGAAATAAAGCAACAATTGAAATGGAGGAGAAATGGAGATACAGAGACACAGAGAGGAAAGAGAGAAAGGGGGTGAGTGTGTGTGTGTGTGTGTGTGTGTGTGTGTGTGTGTGTGTGTGTGTGTGTGTGTGTGTGTGTGAGAGAGAGAGAGAGAGAGAGAGAGAGAGAGAGAGAGAGAAATACTAAAAAGAAAGAGAGAGAAACGGAGAGGAAAGAGAGAAAGGGGGTGAGTGAAATAGAGAGAGAGAGAGAGAGAGAGAGAGAGAGTAAAAAAGACTGAAAGGAAAAGAGAGAGAGACAAAACAGGCGGTCTGGAACCTGCGTCATCATTTGCTGTGTACCACTGAGACCAACCACTGACAGCTGGTGGACAGCCAAGTAAGTACAGAGAGAGAGAAAGAGAGGGATAGAGGGATACAGAGACAGAGAGAGAGGGAGGGAGGGAGGGGGCTGGGGGGGGGCAATGGAGGGAAGTGTTACATCAGTTTTTTTTTCCTCTTTTAAGAGCTCGATGTCAAAGCTAATGTTTCTGTTTATTTCGAAGAATGGTTTAGGTTTATCTCTCTACAGGTTATTGTACAGACCAATGTACAGCTAAATAATGAGTAAATCTCTATGACAAATGAAGCCACAATTGATCCATGGTTCACAACATGTATTGCTATGTGTCAGACAGGTTGCTGGTTGGATAATGTGAAACATAACCAGAAAAGCGCTCTGAGAGCGCAGACCTCCGCCAAGGCAATGTGGTCACAGACACAATATAAATTCCAGATCATGTTCTGGATCACCGATCACCACCAAAATCGAATAATTTCTTGCTTGGCCCAATATACACATTGTACGAACGATTCATCCAAATCCGCAAAGTACTTTTCGAGTTATCCTGCTGACAAACAAACAAACAGACAAACAAACAGACAAACCAATGCGTCCAAAAACATAACCTCCTTTGCGGAGGTAATAAACCAAGAACTTCCTCACAGCAGTTTCAACAAGACGGGGAAAAGTAAGAATAAGAATCTAATTCACAAGTGGATAAAAGAAACCGTATTAGAGGTCAAAGTATAGGAACAGAAGAATGTGAAAAGAGAGGAAGAGAGTGGCTGAGTGGAAAAGATAGAGGAAAAGAGAGGAGAGAAGATGAGAGGAGAAGAGACGACAGGAAAAGAGAGCGGGGGGGAGAAGATTAGAGGAGAAGAGAAGAGGAGTGCAGAGGAGAGGAAAAGAAAGATGAGAGTAGAGGAGGGAAAAGATGAGAGGAGAAGAGAGCAGAGGAAAAGAAAGACAAGAGTAGAGGAGGGGAGAGGATGAGAGGAGAGGGGAAGAGAAGAGGAGAGTAGACGAGAGGAAAAGAGAGAGAAAAGAAGAGAAGGGGATAAGATGAGAGGAGAGAGGAGAGCAGATGAGAGGTAAAGAGAGACGAGAAGAGAAGAGGGGATAAGATGAGAGGAGAAGAGAAGAGGTGAGCAGACGAGAGGAAATGAGAGATGAGTGGCGCTGAGGATGGAAGCGGGCAGGTGTCTAAACCCCACCTGCAGTCAGATGATAGACGAGTGGTCAGACAGGTCAAATATGATGGGGGGATCAAAAGACAAACAGGGAGGAGGAATAGAGAGAGGTGGAGAGGAGAGTGCAAAGAGATGGATTGGTGCAGAGTTTAAAAAAAGAGAATGAGCTGGCAAGATGGAGTGATGGAGGTAAATATTGTGGGAATGATAGAGGGATGGAGAGACAGATTGAAAGACACTAAGAGAGAGAGAGAGAGAGAGGCAGATGGAGGTGAAGAAAACAGAATGAAAGGATAGAGAGAGAGTGAATGAGAGGAGAGGAGTGAGATGGAGGTAAGGAGAAACAGAGCCAGGAATAGAAGTTAATGGGGATAGGGAAGATGGATGGGGTGGTAGAGAGCCACAAGGAGAGAGAGGGAGAGAGATGGAGGGATGAAAGGGGAAAAGAGAGAGATAGAAAGAGAGAGGACAGGAGGAGACTAAAGAGGTCAGAGACAGACAGCTGGTGTCCAGCCAGGTGAGCAGAGGAGAAAGGGGGAGAGGGGAGAAAGAGAGAGAGAGAGAGAGAGAGAGAGAGAGAGAGAGAGAGAGAGAGAGAGAGAGAGAGAGAGAGAGAGAGAGAGATAAGAATGGAAAGAGAGAGATAGGAAGGGAAAGAGAGAGAGTGAGACCTTAGGCTAAAGAGGTCAGAAATGGACAGCTGGTGGTCAGCCAGGTGAGTAGAGGAGAAATGGAGAGAGAGAAAGAGAAAAGAGACAGAGAGAGGGAGAGAAAGAGAGCTAGAGAGGGAAAGAGAGAAAGAGAGAGAGACCCTAGGCTAAAGGGGTCAGAGATGGACAGCTGGTGGTCAGCCAGGTGAGTAGAGGAGAAAGGGAGAGAGAGAGAGAGACAGAGAGAGAGAGAGAGAGAGAGAGAGAGAGAGAGAGAGAGAGAGAGAGAGAGAGAGAGAGAACAAAGTCAGAAAGTGTTGGAGGGCTGTGTGAGGGGAAGTGGGACCAACAACAGATGACGGGCTGTCAGCCAAGAGAGGGAGATTGATGGAAGGAGGAGGGGGAGTGAGAGAATGAGAGAGAGAGTGATATAGTGTCTGTGTGTGTGTGTGTGTGTGTGTGTGTGTGTGTGTGTGTGTGTGTGTGTTTTTGGGGGCCATTGTGTGTGTGTGTGTGTGTGTGTGTGTGTGTGTGTGTGTGTGTGTGTGTGTGTGTGTGTGTGTGTGTGTGTGTGTGTGTGTGAGTGTGTGTGTGCATGTGAGTAAACGACCGAGAGGGTGAACGCAGGAGAGACTCAAGACTGTACAGTGATGGACCCCAAGAGAGAGACCAGAAACAGACAAGTGAAGAGCGATAGAGAGAGTAAAAGAGAGAGAGAGGGAGAGAGAGAGAGAGAGATAGAGAGAGAGAGGGGGAATAAAGAGAAGGAGAAGGGAGAAAAAAAGTCCTGGCGTGTCCAGCAATGCTTCACTGGTTGACAGCAGGCTAAAGAACAGACTAACAGACAGAGTGACAGGAGGAGAAAGAAAGAAAGAAAAAAAAGTGACAGGAAATGTAGAGAGAAAGAGAGAGAAAGAAAGG
>JAODXP020000109.1:172500-180000 GCA_027497455.2 Sardinella longiceps
AATCATATCTGCTCACATTTTCTTGTGACTGTACTCATAATCAAGGCATTATCATATGTAATACATACCGTATAAAACAGTATACAGTAACCCTTTACAACTAGATGTGCCACAAAGCTTCTTGGGCCTTTTGGTACTGGGGAAACAATAAGAACATTTGCTGAATAAGGGTAACTGGGAAAATTAATGTGGTCATAAGATAAGTAAAATGTAATGTCTAAATATTTTGTGGTTGTTTTGTGTGTTTCCCCCCGCAGAGGGCACCCTGTCTCGCAGTCGTGAGTCCTGCGGCCTGGAGAGCGTGCGTCTCAACGGCAACTACAACAACAGCTATTCGCTGCACGGCGTGGGCGGCGGCAGCACCGACCTATTAGGAGCCGGAACGGGCCCAGGAGGCGTGTCCGGGGAACACTGCTCCACACTGCTGACTCCACGAGGGGCCGACCACAGCGGAGCAGGAGGTGGTGGTACGAGTGGAATGAGGAGGAACCTCTCGGACGCCGCCGCCCTGGAGAAGATGATCATCTCCGAGCTAGTGCACAGCAACCTCCGCCCGTCGACCGATCGCTATGGCACCACTCACACAGGAGGAGGAGGAGGGGGAATGGGTGGGGCTGGCGTAGGAGTAGGAGTAGGAGTAGGGGCGGAGCTCGGATCAGAATCACGCCACCAGAGCCAGGACTTCCTGTCATCAACGTCAACGAGGGAACGAGAACCACCCCAGAGGCCCCTGCCTCGTCCGCCTCCACCACCACCTCAAGACGAGGACGAGCTCCTCTACAAGGCCCTGGAGAAGCCCCGCCTACCCGAGAAGCCCCGCCTACCAGAGAAACCCCGCCTTCTAGAACACCACCACACCCAATCAGTGTTCTACCAGAGCGAGGAGGAATCAGAGAGCCTATCGGCCGAGCTCACGGAGAGCATGGGCGGGACCGGCCGGGACCGAGACTCCTCCTACCCTGACAGCAGCCCCGAGGGGCTGATCGAGGTCAGCACGGGGTCAAGAGGCGGAATCGTCGGAAGCGGAAGTGGCGCCGGTAGCAGCGGCTTGCCTCCCGACGAGCTCTACTTCAGCGCCAGCCGGCCCGCACACATCTCCGCCTTCTACCAACCCCCGCCGCGACGGACCAATCAGGATCCGGGAATGGGTCTCGAGCCCTCCCACGGCGGCGAGACTGACGGACAGATGCAACTCGTGACGAGCCTGTGACTAGGGCGCTGGTGACCGGGACACGGAGGTCTCGGGGAGGAAGACGGGCAGCGACGCCGTCAACTTGACAATCACGACGACAACGAAGACGATGATGATGATGGTGGTGGTGATATTGATGATGATGAATATAATTGCTGAAAACGTAACGTAACATGACACCAAAACCATTGTCATCTTCACAGTCGTTGTTGTCGTCGTGCTTTTGATGAGAATGATCATAACAATGGGGACTACTTTATTTACTACAGTATAGGCACCTGGGCAGAAACACGATTGATAAAAGTCAGATTTCGTCAAAATGTTGACTGCACCAGGACGATACTTCCATCACAAATAATGACATACATTATGCTGACTTCACCACAGCCATTGGAAATGAAGATGTCGGTGATGATGATGATGATGATGATGATGATGATGATGGTTGGTGATGAAGTCAGCAGCTTGTTTGTCTCATTGTTATGATCATGTCTCTGATGGCAGTCGTAGGGCAATACCCATTATCACCGTCCTGTCACTAGAAAGACCAATGAGAACCGTGAAGATGACAGATGATGATGATGATGATGATGATGACGATGATGAAGGTGATAGTGGTGTTGCCATGGCGTCCTCCTCCCTGCCTCTATCTCCCGGTCGCCCTCACTCCCACCCAGCTCATCCCACTGCCCTCATCGCAAACACACACTTCACATCACCTCACACACACACATACACTTTTTTCACTTGTGTCTGTCTCCTTATTGCACCTTTTTGCTCCCCATCCCCTTGCCCTGCCTTTTTCTCACCCCCTTTTTTCAGTATTTTATCCTCTCTCTCTCTCTCTTTCTCTCCCTCTCTTTTTGACTCTCTATTTATTTATTGTCTCTTTCACACCATTCCACCCTGTTCATTTCATGCACATCTCGTTCTCTCTCTCTCTCTATCTCTCTATCTATCTGTCTATCCATCTAACTATTAACTGGGTGGAGTGGTATTGTTGTATTGTCAGTCACTTTTATTGATCCTTTGAGTTTTAATGCCCCCCCCCCCCCCCCCCCAACCCCCTTAATTCTGGAGAATGTGATAAGGCTTTTATGCCAGATAGCCCCTCCTCAACCCCCTCCCACCCCACCCCACCCCCAAAGCGCTTCAACATTGCCAAAAAATCACACACAGACACACACACAGACACACACACACACACACACACACACACACACACACACACACACACGGACATATCAAACTTTCTACGGGAAAACACACACACACAAACACACACACACCTAATACAAACCCAGAGTGACCGAAGAGCCCAGTGAGGCTCTACTTTCTTGACTGCATCACCTGGTGAGGTGAAAGTTCAAAGTTCAAATATCAGTGGGGTCTCCACCTGACCTCAAGTCCTAAGGCACTACTGTTTGTCCAACATGGCATGAACTTACTGGACTACAGATGCTTTGTTTTGGGAGCAAGGGACAAAAATAAGACTCTTAAAAGACTTTTTTTTCCTTCATCATGTAACCTATATACAACCCCAAGGCCTCAATCAATCCCTGCAGAGGAATGGCGTTCCGAACTACCTTTTCGGAACTTCGGAAACTTCAGAACTTCCACTTCGGAACTCTGCCTCTTGTTTGCTGATTGGACAGTTGGACGAGACTGTCAATGTTTTGGTTGCTCTGACGACCAGGCCTTGGAACTGAACTGTGAAACTTGTTGTTTGATCTTTGTAAATAGGACTGAACTTAAAGAGAAAAAAAACAAACAAAACAAAATAAAAAAAACAATATAAGGATGCGATCTTCTATCACAAACATTAGGAAAAAAAATGAAAACTTGGAGAAAAAAAAACTGAATGGTGAAAACTAGTTACAAAGAAAAAACAAATGTGTGGGAGTCTGTGAACTGGATGACCCTGTCTCTTCTTTTTGACCTCTCCTTCAATCTCTCTCTCCTGATCTCTTTCTCTCGCTCTCTCTCTCCCTCTCTCTCTTTTTCTCTTGTTTCTGTTGTTTTCAGTCTGTCTCTCTCCATCACGAAAGGAGAGGTTGAATAGCGAGAAAGAGATCAGGAAACAAAATTGAGGAGAGAGATTTTGTATACAAAATAAAAATAGAACAAAACTCAAAAGTGGCATAGCTGTATGTGTCTTTTTTTGTTGTTGTTTAGCTGGAAAACCACTTCAAAATGATTGCTCCAGAAAGCAGGTACAGTATATGCATTGATCAGAAATCTTTTGAATAGTATATCATATTATATTCAATTACATCATGTAATAAGGAGTTTAAATGTTACATTTTAAGTCAACATGTGTCTGTCTTGCTTATTATATTTGGGTGAGCTATCTTGGTGGTATGTCTGAGAGATTAAAACATCAAAACACAAACACAGAAATGGGAAATAATAAATCTAACCAAGTGAAAGAAAACAAAAATGCAAATTACAACTGTGTGCTTTAACAATGCTTTTAAATTCTGTGTGTGCTGCACCTCCTGTGCTGTGTCCAGATTACAGATCTGTCATTGCCCCTTTGTTCTGGGGCGCTGGTGCTGGCCATATTTATTCAGCCGGACTAATGGAGGGCACACAGGGCTGCCGGTGTTCTGCTGAGTGTTTGAGCGGTTCAGCGACGCAGGAGCGGAACCGGCACGGATCCGCACCGGTTCCGTCGGCGCTGGTACGGGTCAGAGTTAATGGCTCTGAGTGTTGTAATGGGTCTGCTCCTCTGTCATTTTCCGCTAAGCTACACAGACCCCCTCCTTCGCCTGCCACTCCAGGTGTCCTCGTAACCTTCATGCTCGGAACAACACACACACACACACACACACACACACACACAACTACCACTTTCTTTCCCTCTCTCACAGTCTCTCCATTCCATAGCACTTATGCATCTCTCTCTCTCTCTCTCTTTCTTCCTCTCAATCTCTTTCTTTCTTTCCCCTCATTTCTTTCTCTCACTTATTATTATGGCACTCTTACCTTCATACATAGATCTGCTACCCCTCCCTCCACACACACACACACACACACACACACACACACACACACACACACACACACACACACAGATAAGAAAACACATACAGATGATTGCTCGATTTCACAAATGCGCATAAAACACATAAGACTTCATCCACAACTGCTGATTATCTCTTTCATCCAAGCACACACATACCACAAACTGCTATACACACTCTTAAATGTGTGTATAAACACACACACACACACACACACACACACACACACACACAAACACACACAACCTGATATCCTGGTTATTTCAAATCTCCTGCTGTGCTCCGCCATATTCTTAATAAGCTGTACTGGCATGCATCATGCTCTAGGGGGCGACATATAGCTGTCTAGAACATACATGTTGAAACACTTGGAAATCTCAGGTTCTGACAGAAGGTGGCTATCTGTTTAACATATTTGAGTATTGATTGGGGCACGACAGTATCAAATAGACTGAAATGCAGGCCCATGTCATAAAAAAAAAAAAAAAAAAAACTGTACACTCTGTCCATGTTTCACACCCTCTTCTCCCAGTGTCCCGTTCTTTGCCACCCATAAGAAGCCATCAAGAGAATCTAGCTAAATCCCTTCATCAAATCCACTGCATGTTGTTCATTATTTGCCTATATAATCAGCTGTTATCACACAACAGACACCGTTTCAGCCAATCAGAAAACAGTGTTTCATTTCCTCGGGTGATGTAAGCAATTGGCATCAAGAGGCCAGTGGTTATGTCCGTTTTAACACAGGTGTTCTTAGGTATGACGCGTAGTGGAGTGGAACAATTATAATAGAAAAGCTAGTTGGTTTTAATGATAGTTTGACAAAAAAGTGGAATCTGTTCAAGATAATAAAGTATTTTAAAAAATATAATCAAAAAACATAACCTAGGTTTAGCCCATACTCTGAGAATTAAGTAATATATGTGTTAACCACTGCAGACAGCTCCTAGATGATTCACTAGTAAAGGTCAATGATATTCTCACCACCTCAGCATCGAGTCAGTCTCCAGTCATCTATAAAGAGTGAGCCGACACCAGGCTAAGACACGCAGTGCCTCCACACTTATGATTAGAAATATGTAAACAGAATACCAACAACCTGACGGCATGGAATTATCTTGTTATTACATGTAGGCTAGAGGAACACAACCAAACAGACAGACACAGTAACAACCACACACAGACAAAAAAAAAAAACTTTCCATTTCCCTCTCTCCCATTTTTTTTTTTTTTTTTTTCATGGATGATATCCACCCCTATAAAAACAGAGTGGCTTAGCCAGAGGGTGATATTTCAACACTGCTATCATGAACAGATGAGTATTATGAGCAAAAGGTATGTGTAACCTCTGGGGGATGTTGCAACAGATACAAGTGCATTTTGTTGTTAAAACACTTCGGGCCTGTCAGAGCGAGGCAGTCTGATATGTTTTGACAATTTTAAGTAGGTATTTATCCGATTAAAAAGACTGATGCGTAACTTTTGTAGACAGAACCCAGGACCAAAAAGAGAACTTAAGAGTGGAAGCCTTAGTTGTTTCACCCAATAAAGTTAAAAAAAAGAATCACTCTGAATGCTCTGAATTATCTTGGGTTTAGCCTTTAGCTGATTCTGCAGTCTTGTTCCATGAACACCTAAGGCAACACTTTTGTTGTTGTTGTTGTTGTTTTATATTTGTGTTGTTGCAGATTGGTCTCTTCACTTATCTGAATCCACATATTATCTGAGTTAAAATGGGGTTAAAGCTAGAATAGTTGCCTGACAACAGGCCCACTTTAAAGGGTAGTGCCTGAGGCCCCGTCCTGCCGCTGGTTACATCAGGTAAATTTGGTAAAGTTTGATCGTAAGATTCGGTGTATGTCTCATCTTTAACCTTGCAATGAAACTATCTAAATCTAGACCTGCAATTTATTTCAGTTGTACCATCACTAGTCAAGTTGCATCGTAATTAGTGTGTATTACATAAAATTAGTCGCACACAATAATGTCTCTATTTTCGGCCAAACAGTATAACTGCATGATATCGTAAGTAAGTCATATAACTCTATGTAATTGGTATATGTTAAAAACATAACCTCCTTCGCAATTGTTTCTTTGTTATATGAAATAAAATGACAGAATTTAAATACACTTTATTCAGTTGAAAAGTGTTTTAGTAATATTTATAAATTCATGAACTACTGTATGTTGGAAATTATGTGCATGGTGCAAGCTAACACATATTAGTAGGATAAGTCCCCATAGCCTACCCTGAGGCTCCCCGTCATGATTGGCTGAGACTTCAAAGACATAGCCGGTAACTCTACGTCATGATTGGCTGATTCATACCAATTAATTCTTGAGGGCAAATGTGTGTGAAAGTAAGGAGGGCTGCTCGTCATGATCACTAGTGACTATTCCCAGAATAGTTTTATACTGTGTTAATGATATGTATCTCATACATAATAACAGATGCAACAACACACACAACACACACACACACACACACACACACACACACACACACACACACACACACACACACACACTGACACATATACAGTACAATCATCACCCTGCCTCTCTCTCTTGAACAAGAGCTTTTGAATCTGCAATCCATTCTCTCTCAGACCCATACGCATGCACACACGCACACACACACACACACACACAGAGAGAGAGAGAGAGAAACACAAACATTTTCCTTGTTTCTGTGCCTGCATATCCATTTAATGAGTCTGAAAATCTTTGTGCAATGCCAGAGGCAGTGTCCTTCAGCACACAAAAAATCACTCACACACACACACACACACACACACACACACACACACACACACAGGAAGCTCTCATTCACATCAGCAGTCTGTCAGCCTGTCTGTCTCTGAGTGTGTGGGTGTGTGTGTGTGTCTGTCTCTGAGTGTGTGTGTGTGTGTGTGTGTGTGTGTGTGTGTGTGTGTGTGTGTGTCTATCTCTGAGTGTGTGGGTGTGTGAGGGCAAAGGATTGAATGATTGAATAATTCATTCATGTTCAAACAAGGCCCATCAGTCACCTGTGCCAGTCATAATACAGTACGTGGCCTACATATTATTCACCTTCATCGTCTCTCTCCCATCCTGTGTCTCTTCCCTACTATCACCGACCACTCTCTCTCCTCTCTCTCTCTCTCTCTCTCTCTCTCTCTCTCTCTCTCTCTCTCTCTCTCCTCTCTCTCTCTCTCTCTCTCTCTCTCTCTCTCTCTCTCGTGATATGTTTCATCCCTTCTACATCTCATCAACCCCCCCTCTCTCCTCTTCTCTCTCTCC
>JAODXP020000109.1:182500-187500 GCA_027497455.2 Sardinella longiceps
AATGCAGTCACAGAAACCGGTAACACTCTTTGTGAACCCAGCATTCATAAGGCATTCACCTCCATAAACTGTTCTTGATTATGAGGCATTTTAATTAGGGCTAAAACGATTACAACTTTTAATCATGATTAATCTGAAGAGCAAAGAGGAAATAATTTGACTTCTGACGTTTCAGTATTTATTTGTGTATTTGGAAACTGCTATCTATAGTCTACAGAGAAGTGAAAATAAGCTTGCAGCCCAATGCGTGTTGGCTTACTGTACGTTCACACCACAATAAAGAGCTCAAAAAAGTAGCTGCTGAAATTCCTGTGATGACTCAAAACGCTATAAATGCTCATGACGTGCCCGTTGTCATTCCATTTACAGCACCGCGATTCAGATTTACTGTACAGCTGAAACGTGTCATAGCTGAATCCCATAAAGTTGACTAATTTTTCTTTTTTTTTTGTCGGTCTAGTCACCCAAGCTGCATTTGTCGCTCTTGTCCATAAAAAGTGAATGACTTCCAGCAAACTTACAGCTTTAGTACCTCTTGCTGTTGGTGTGCAAAAAGGGTTCATTGAGTACCCACTCATCTACCTCTGCTTCCTTTATGTTTGTTTGTGTGTGTCTGTGTACTGTACGTGTGTGTGTGTGTGTGTGTGTGTGTGTGTGTGTGTGTGTGTGTGTGTGTGTGTGTGTGTGTGTGTGTGTGTGTGTGCAGATTAAAAGTGGTGAGAATGCGGCACATATTGTTGGTGTACTGGTCGACAACACACACGGTCCTATCTACGCTAGTGATGTCATTTCCTCTCTTCGCCTGCTGGAGCAAACGCTGGACATCCTAGACGCACAACTACAGGCCCTCCACCCTGGCAACAAGGAGTCAGCTGCACGTAGTTACACCAAGGTACAAACACATGCACACACACACACACACACACACACAGAGAGATACCAAATACACATTCCCTGATCAGTCAGCTTCAATCTATTCCAAGCTTTACGTTGTCCAATGATAGGCAGTTGTATTGTATTAGGCAATCTATACTGTATTATGCAGATACTGTACATACTGTTGATAAATATAATCCTTCTTTCTCTCTGCAAAACAGGCATAGATACTGACACAGAGCGAGAGAGAGAGAGAGAGAGAGAATATTGACTGATTTTGAATCTCCTAGCTGCAGAAGCGTGAGCGGACCTGCCGATTCTTTTTCCAGGTGTGTATGGCTTTCTCTACTTCTCTTATCTCATTTTAAAAATCATTACGCACACACACACACACACACACACACACACACACACACACACACACACAACGAACAAGAATTTCAAGAATTTCACTGAGGCCACTGAGCTAACTTAGTTAGCAACTATGCTTTTGGGAAACACACCCCTGGTTCAGTGTTGTCCATGACAACATCTACAAAACAGGAGCCAAGTCCAGAATGCAATCGATTGTGTCAACATGGACCAAACTACAGCAGGGTCAGCTTTGACTTGAAGTAGAGGTCAGAGGTGACCAGTCAATACTGTTCAGCCCAAGTGTATCATTCTCTCTCTCTCTCTCTCTCTCTCTCTCTCTCTCTCTCTCTCTCTGTCTGCGTGTGTGTGTGTGTGTGTGTGTGTGTGTGTGTGTGTGTGTGTGTGTGTGTGTGTGTGTGTGTGTGAAGCAGGGCAAGTGAAAGTGGTGTTTGGCATGTTTAAAAACCTGACCTCCTTCTTGACAATGGCGAACACCTCGCTGAAGGCAGACTCACCAGACAGTCAGTTGGTTGTCAACTCGCATGTCATTACTGTCACCATGGCAACAAATTTCAGCCTCGTTCCTATGACTGAACCTCTGGTGTTTACACTCAGACACCTGCAGGTAGACGCACACTCACCCACACACCCACACAACACACACACACACACACACACATGCGTACATGTACATGTACACGCACATACACGCAAACCTGCTCTCTGTCTCTCTGACACACACACATACACAAACAGAATTGCTCACACACACACACACACACACACACACACACACACACACACACACACACACACACACACACAGACAAACAGACCCTAACCATAGTCACACAGAAGCCTTTTTAGTATGAATTATGGCTACATTCTCTGTTTATGTGTGTGTGTGCGTGTGTGTGTGTGTGTGTGTGTGTGTGTGTGTGTTGTGTGTGTGTATGCATGTGTTTGAACTCATTAAGCCTGAGAACCACTTCAGCCCAAGCTGCGTCTTCTGGAAATATTCGGAGCACACAATGACGGGTCACTGGTCTACTGAGGGCTGTAAGCTGCTGGACACTAACACCACACACACCACCTGTGCCTGCAACCAATTTGGCAACTTCGCCCTGCTCATGACACACAATGTAAGACACACACACACACACACACACACACACACACACATAATATGCCCTCATACCTACACTACACACACCACCTGTGCCTGCAACCATTAGAAAAGAAAAATAAAGGTTGTAAACGGGAGAACCTGGGCACTAGCCTAGAACTCTAGACACACTCTAGCGTTAGCAAATTTAATTTGCTCGGCGAGTACGTCTAGGAACTAGCCATGGGCTGTACTCAGACCTTGGTGGTGTCTGAGCTATTATTCTGAGCTGTTTACACATTAGGTTGTTTTCAGACATCGTGGTGTTTAGCCTACGTTCACAATGTTCTATCTAGACAGGGAGTCATTGGGCGGGCTAAGCGTTGTTTGAATCCCTTGTTAGTTGCGCTGATATAGTTTTAGCTTTTTTTTCCCAAGTAAAAGGGTTTATCACTCGTGGCCAGACTATACAGTACATTTATATAACATGTTACATCTATTGGCCTTCATAAAAGAACATAATGATTCTTACATATTCAGAAGTTCCATATCAAAATGAGAGGAAAAACGAGCAAAAATGAGAAAAGTTGAAGAGAGCACTGATGGCTGACAGCGAAAAATGAACAACATTGACAGATTGATCAACTCAATTGCAGCTTTAGCTAGCTACACCAGCTCTAGTAGTAGGCTAGTAATGGCACTGCTAGACAAGGTTGCGGAAAAGTGCAAGCTGTTTCATATTTTGTTAACTTCATGAAGGTAAGAACAATGTTTTTATTTTGGAGCGGCTGGCTCTATGTTTTATGTGCATTGGTTTGTCAATCTTGGAGGTGGTGCAGTAGTTTAAAGCAAGGATTAACAGCATAGGCTATCGAAAGAACTCTTCAACTAGCTGAGCTGTGAGTTGCATGGGCTGATAAGTGCGTTCAAAAGCTTGGGCCGTTTTTTTTTTTTTTTTTTACCCCAGTCCGTCACTGCTCATACAACTATGATTGAATTACACAGAATTTTCACTTTAATCTTGGCTAAAACATAAGTCTTGTGCCCAATGAACTGAAGAAATAAGAGTTATTCATTTTAAAAAAAACATGTAGCATTTTTGTGACGTTGTTATGTTTACTACAGAGTGGAGCTGTAAGCGATGAGGATAAACCAGGCCTACAACCTACAGAGACCGAGTCACATCCCAAAGTACCAGTGGCTTCGAATGAAGGAAAGAATCCTAAGCAGCCATCATCTACACCAGGGCTTTCTTCTTGTCAAGAGGCTATTACCGCTGCTGTTCAGAAAACACCAGATGAAAGCGAGAGTTTTCTTTTGTCTTTGGCACCAACGATGAGGAGGTTGACTAACATACAAAGGGCTCAGGCCCGCATTAGATTCCAGCAAATTCTCATGGAAATTGAATTTGGGACGGACACATAAATGCATAAACAAACTGTACATTGTAAAGACACACATTAATATTACATAGACATCACTACATGACTGTCACGGTTTTGCATAAGCTGGACCCAAGTGCACGACAAGACACTGGCAATCGAAGAACTGGTCTTTACTTTGTTGAATAATCAGGAACATAGGAACACACACGAAAGGTATGACAAACAATGACTGACAAAGACTGGTCTGAGACAGGCAAACAAAACAAGACTAGACTATGACAATGACACACAAATCACAGATTTAATCTAATAAATTACATTTTCTTAATTAACTAAATGGTTTTTTTTGTGGCTTTTTTCTATATACACAGCAAAATATTTTAAAAGTAAGACTTAAGTATTTGTTTACATGCCAGATAAAAGAGAATTATTATTCATATTCATGGGATGTAATGCAGATATTTTCAAATGCCACAAATCTTTTACAAATTGTTTTTTCCAGGATCTACTACCCCACATTTAAAGGTGTGGTATGTGATCAGGAAAAATGGTTTGAGAAAACTAGGCATTTGAAAAGAAACAATTCAGAGGTCCAATCCCCTGTCTTCAAAATTCCTCGGAAGCCAAACCTCCAAGGTATAGGAACGAATGGGGAGGGGGAGAGATACACGGTAGTTGGGTTTGACAGACTTGTCACCATCCAATCATTTCTGCTGGTTCCTTAAAATGATTGGATGTTGTTTTTCCTGTCCTGCTCGTTCCACAGGTGACTAACAAATTTTATTTTTGCGTTGGAGTATTTAATTAATTGTTTGCAATCAAGGTGTGAATGTCATTTTAAGCAATATAGTAAAAAGTCCTCTAGAAAAGCATCACGTACCCTCCCTTTAACTGTTTAATTAATCAATTGTGTGTGGTTAGGCTTCGGTTATCCCACAGACTCTTATGCAACTCTCAAGCGTAAGCAGCTTCTCCCCTTCATGATCAGACAAGAATGCAGACATCAGTCATCTCTAACTTCTGACTCTATATGGTGCTTTCGGGTTAAGTGTCTGTTGTGGTCGCAGTTGCGTACTGTCATTCTTTTTCCCAGTAATTTGCTGCTATTTGGCACTAAAAAACAAACACATTGCCATTGTTTGTGTGTGTGTGTGTGTGTGCAGCAGGTCAGGTGAAGGTGGTGCCCACTGTCCAGCACACAGCCACTCATATTTTGTGTGTGTGTGTGTGTGTGTGTCTGTGTCTGTGTGTGTAGCAGGTCAGGTGTAGGTGGTGGTGGA
>JAODXP020000109.1:197500-217689 GCA_027497455.2 Sardinella longiceps
AGAAGGAGGAGGAGAAGAAGAAGAAGAAGAAGAAGGAGGAGCAGAAGATGGAAGAAGAAGGAGGAGGAGAAGAAGAAGAAGAAGAAGAAGAAGAAGAAGAAGAAGAAGAAGAAGAAGAAAGAGGAGGAGCAGAAGATGGAAGAAGAAGGAGGAGGTCAGCTCACCGTGAGTCCGGTAATGATGATCCCTCCAGCGACGAGGAGACCGTCTGATATAGACTCGTGTTCCAGGTAGGGGTAGGTGATGCTGGAGTCTCCACAGAAGAAGCCACGAGTATAGGGAGACATGGCCTTCAGCTCACACGCAAAGAAGGGAATAGAGGCTACAAGGGACATGGAGAGAGAGATGAATCAATGACTAAAGGTGGCTACACACCAAAGATCCGCGACGAGGCGGGCTGCGACGTTCTAAAAACCTGCAACGTTCTAAAATTCCAAAACTGCGATTTGACATGTTACATACAGTATCTTGCAACGACTTGCAACTGCTTGCAACAACCTGCGACTATTGATTCACACCACCGCAAACTCTCTAAAACCGTCTCATCTCGTTGCGCAGCTTCGGTCTGAACTGAGCTTAAGAACCCAGCTCGAGTCACTGTGCTTTTAAAGGGATACCGTGCAGTTGTTGCTTTTAAGTTAGAGTCTTTCAGAGTCTTTCTGGTGTCACTAAGTGTTTTTGTTTGAGGTGTTTAATTTAGTTTGAGGTGATTTCCTAGCCCCCCAACCCAGAACTACAGTGAAGATAGAGTGAAGACCAAGGCACTTGTCTGTAAAGAACGATTAAAAAATTCTGCTATCGAGTTACTTTTACAACACACCACTAATAAACACCTCATAGGCCTATGACAACGGAATTTAGAACTTAGGGGATGCATCATGCGTGAGTGGTTTTAAGTACCAAAACCACATGTCAAATTGAGTGAGATGGAGAGGTACAGATTTTATCAGCAGCATACTAATTGGATCAAGGCTATGCAGACATCATGATTTTAGCTCTGAATAAATTACATCCAACAACCTTTTATAACTGGGACGATTTGCTGTCTTAGTTGTTGTGTACAGTAGCATGAAAAGGCTTACACTGCTAAATAAGGATCAATCTATGTTCCAGCTCTGGTTTGATTTGAATAGGATTCATGGCTTGTCAGCTACTCCAGTTCAAATGTTCAACATAGCAACAAATGTGGCAAGCATGTTCGAACTGAATATTGTTAGTTTTTAGTTACCACTATCGTTCTGTATGTGAGCGAGAGAGAGAGAGGGAAACCACGTCTGCCTGGGTCTATGATGTGTAAATGCTTCAATTCACACTTCAAGAGGAAGTGATCTTTTTTTATAGCATCATGCTAATAATAAATCATCTCTATGAACACTGATCAACTGGGTGCATACAGTATATAGAGATAGACAGAGCAGGCTTTTTTTTGGGGGGGGGGGGTGGAGGAACAGAACATATGAGACATCTGAGTAAAGAGTTAAATATATAAACTATCTGTGTGTAAAAAAAAGAGTGTGTCTATGTGTGCGCAAGAGCGAGAGAGAGCGCACATGTGCATGCTTGTACTGTCCCTGTTTAACACTATGCCAAAGTTCACACTCGTTGACAACTTAAAAGGCTTTGTACAAAATGCTTCAACATTTAAGCCATTTGTCTGGCTAGAGTCTGCAAATGCAGGTCTGGCACGACCCAGAGTTACATACACGCCAACCACATTCTGTGCCTGAACTTACATGTAATGGTGCGTAACACTGTAAAACCAGTGATGGAGAGAGAGAGAGAGAGAGAGAGAGAGAGAGAGAGAGAGAGAGAGAGACAGAGAGAGAGAGAGAGGAAGAGTGGGAAAGGAAAGAGAGAAGAAAGCGGATAAAGGAGGAGAAATCATGTGGGAAAGACAGAGCAGAGAGAGAGAGAATAAGTGAGCAACAGGATGAGGAACAGATGGAGGGAAAAAGTCAGAGAGAACAATGTGGGAACCATGGAAACACGCAATAGTCGGAATCCCAGTGTCTTCCCATGAGCCCTAAGCCCTCAAACACTAACTAATATCCTCCAATCATGACGTTGATTGATTGCACTCAGGCCTTAGGGGAGATTACAGGGTTCTCTCAGTCAGAGACTATTACCATGAGCAGAGAAAGAGTGAAGGATGGAAAAAGTCTTTGGCGGGAAAGAGACTAGGCAGAGTGCGTCTTCACATTTTATTTAGTTCATCCGGTACTCTGTTGAAAGTAATAAAGTAGTCTTACAATGCCGGGCTAAATATTAAGATAAAAGTCAACAAACCAACAAACAAACTAAGTAACAAAACAAAACAAAACAAAACACTATGCAGCATATCAGGCCTTGGAGTGGGAAAAGGGAATATAATTTTAAAAACAAATAGCGAGATATTCACTCAGAGTGGCCTATTGGACAAGACAAGTCATTGGATGGATTCATATAACCACTTAACCCTTCAGTCCTGAGTCCTCAAAGACATGAATGGTTGGCTGTTAGATGACAGTCGTTTATTTAAATCAGGGTGGACATTGGGATTCGAGTCTGGGTCAATAAAGGTCAAAATCAACAGCCATTTTGAAATAAAACATAGCAATACTAGGGTGCAGACTTTACTCTGGTCTCACTGGCTTGAACTTTGAACTTGGAGAGCTCCACATTCCACCAAGCTACACCAAGCTCATTCTGCTCTGGAATTCTTACAATATCACTTCCAAGTTCGTCACTAAACCTTTAGAACCCGAATGCATAATAAAAGTGCTTAGCTTAGGTCATAGGGAAGACACTGGGACTTAGCCAGGAGGCAAGCATGAGAAACTAGCAGAGCCAAGGCTAAGACCGTCAATGGGAAGCACAAGGGAAACTACTGGGAATCATTAGCCTCAACTCCTCAGCAGACAGGAGGAGGCACGAGAGAGAGAGAGAGAGAGAGAGAGAGAGAGAGAGAGAGAGAGAGAGAGAGAGAGAGAGAGAGAGAGAGAGAGAGAGAGAGAGAGAGATGATGAGTGGCTGGGATGGAATGTGGGGGTCAAAATCCCAGAGGCTCTAAAGGGACCCAAACCATAAACAAGAGTGAGAGAGAGAGAGAGAGAGAGAGAGAGAGAGAGAGAGAGAGAGAGAGAGAGAGAGAGAGGGTGTTGGTTAGATATGCCTAAACACTGGATGAATTAAAAAAAAAAAAACTCTTCCCCACCACGCAATGGATCTGCTGTACAGCCATAGCCTTTGGATAGGCCTAGAGAATGGAATGTCACACGCAAATTAACTAGGCCTTCATGACTAGCCTATTTGTGTGCCTTTGTATCATTTTAGGCCTATAAGCACCTCAGTTATATAATAACCAATAACTCATCTTAAATAGAATAACACCATCATCATTTGTTCATATGAAATCTGCTCTCTCCCGCAATGTCAATTGAGGGATAGTCCTATGTTTCACAATCTACAGGTCATGTTCTACTGATAAAGTTTGTTCAGCTTTATTGGGAAATAGTAATATTCTCTGTGAACTTCGTTGTTGTCAACGCGCAACTAATGCAACCTTTTTACTCACTCTAGGCAGGGACGGCTCACTGGCATTGGCAGTTACTCGGCCAACGAGGGAAGGGAGGGGGAGGCAGGGCAAAGGGTCAACACAATTCTAAACAACCGGATTATATAATTATTTATGGTGAACACAATTCCCTTGGTCGCGCTGTTCTTGAGAACCCGGGTTGTTATGGAAACCCCGGAGTTCCCTGGCACGCGTCCAACCAGCTGGCAGCGCGGAATAAGCACGTGCATATCTTTGCTGGTTTGGGGGCGCAGTGAGGGAGAGAGAGGTAGCCTATAAGTTTAGTTTTTTTTTCGGTAAAAAAAGTACCTTGATGAGTGATAACTGCCCTTTTAGGTTTCCATATAACTACTGCGTGACATTTTGAGTAGGATGTGGCATGACAACAAGCACGTATGGCTTTGTGGCGGGCTCCCTTTGCGTGACAAGTCGGCAACTTTACTCCTCGTTTCAGTCTCGTTTACTCTGCTTGTCGCGTGCGACTGTAAGCAGGCGTGACAGAGGTGTAAAGTAGATGTGCTGATTTTGAGCTTGCGGTATTTCTCTCATTGCTTCTTAAATCACACATTTCTTTCGCCTACATGCATAGCCTACAACGCAATGTACAGTTGGCCTACAAACCACAGAGGGACAATCAACATGTCTAAAATATCTCTTGAGGTTCTTACTTACCAACAAACAAACAAAGTAAGTCCAAACCAACGAGCAGACGCCTTTTGGAGAGTGCCCCGTACTGGGTGTCACCGAAGTCCTTGATTCCATTCCCATCAACCGGTGTCCCGGGTCCGCAATTATCAGCTGGTCGCATATTGCCAATACCTGGACTGAATTTATCTTGCATTTGTCCACTAGTTGAAAAAGCTAGAAAGTTTGTTACAAAAGTTACAAGAAGCACCAATGATCGCGTTGTGTTAATTGTTCAATGGCAGTAAAGTGACAGCAAGAAGTAGAAAGTCTTCAGCTCTTGAAAAAAATGTTGTCTCCACAGTCATAACATTCTAATACATCCAATATGGTCGTAAAATAGTAGGCGTGTTTGCAGGCGTATCCTTCATCATTCCTCAAAAATGAGTTTTCTGGGAGAGGAAAACTACGCGGAGATTGCGAAACTGTATCCCGTTCATTTCCCCTTCAGACTCCTGCCGTGCGCCCTCTACTCTTCTCGTACACGCACGCACCGCACATCTCTCTCTCTCTCTCTCTCTCTCTCTCTCTCTCTCTCTCTCTCTCTCTCTCTCTCTTTTTCACCCTTGTTCCCTCCCCCTGCCCTGAATGGTGCATGGCTACCAGTTTATTTGCTTTTATTTCTGTAGGCTACAGCCCATTGAACCAGAAATGTACAATAAACAAACTGTCTTGCCTTGCCTGGCCTTGGGTTTTCTCGATCTAAGAAGTTTTAAATGAAATAGGCATACTGTAATATCCTCAGTGTATGATATAGTAGTCAGTAGCCCTGTTTACATGGACACTTCTAATCTGATTATTTACCCCAATATTCCATTTCAGATGGCATTTATGAATGCATCTCCTTGGATACTGTTCTATAGAATGCACATGGAATCTTTCTAATCAGATTAGAAGTGTCCATGTAAACCCGCCTACTGTAGCCTATCGCGGACTGCAATAAAAATGTAGGACAGCCTAATAGTATCCTGCAGGTGCGTAACGCACCAGCCGATATTTTATTGACCACAGCTGCTAACCGTTACAATAGTTCTTAAGCAACCGAAATAGTGTTCTTGTGAAGGGTTCTCGGAGGTTGTGTTTTGAATTTAAAGTAGGCTAGCCAATTTGATCAATATATCAACTCTTGATCAATCTCCCAGATTACTGTAACTCAAATTCAGATTTCTTTTCTTTTCAGAATGGCAGGGTTTGAAGCAAGGGATAAAACGGCATAGTTAGCCTACAACTCCACACTTCCATATGTTTTTTTTTATTATTATTATTATTTTAGACGCAATGGGAATGTTCGTGTCATCAACAAAGATTTGTATTCATACCAATTTTGTCTCATGTATTTTTGGGCGACTCTGCAACAGCTTACGTTGTCTCACAGCGTCACCATGTGGTTGGCTACTGCATTTGCAAGGTGAACAGTAGGCTACATTCAGGGTAAGGGCCGGGGCTGGGGTCACATTCTTGTTCTAAATATCATTCACACACACACACACACACACACACACACACACACACACACACACACACACACACACACACACACACACACACACACACACACACACACACACACACACACACACAGAGAAAAGACAAGACACACACACACACACTCAAAATGAGGATGACTCTGCAACAGCTTACGTTGTCTCACAGCGTTACCATGTGGTTGGCTACTGCACCTGCAAGGTGAACAGTACATTCAGTACAAACAGTGGAACTGTTTGAAAGGGTAAGGCCCGGGGCTGGGATCACATTATCGTTCTAGATATCATTCAAAATCCCCCTGTTCAAGTTAAACAGAATAACATAGATTAATACTACAACCTGAACCAACCTAAAAATCATCTTACGTGGGTGAGGTTAGCTACAACCCCCATTCAAAATAAAACTGAGAACTACAGTACTTCTATCTTGACTGAAAATCACCTCAGTCTTTTAAACTTATGTGGGTCTCGGTCCCAGGTGAAACACCAGTTGATTGGTTTAAATCAGGGATCAAACTAAAGCTGGGGGTTTTTGCGGCCACCTTTCATGCGGCCATGATGTTTAAAAATAGTTATGTGGCCTTTTGTGACATTAGTCTAATATCATCATTAGCTTTTGTACACTTTTAATTGATTGAAAATTTAAGTTCTTAATTTACAAAACAATCAAAAAACTTGGCCAAATGCCACCCATGATGTAATTAAGAGTGTGTGCGCGCACACACACACACATCTACTCACACAAACACACGCACACACACACAGAGGAAAGACAAGACAGACACACACACACACCCACACTCAAAATGAGGATGAGGTATAGAAGGACAAGCAGAACACATGACACAAAGATCAAAGAGACTGACAGGTGAGCGAGTTCAGAGCACTGTAAGTATGTGAGGGAGAGTAGAGTAGCCTACTGCATGTGTCAGAAATGAGAACTGGGTCACTTTCGGCTTTACAATACCACAGGCTGAGTCCACACAGTGCAGCTCAGTGGGCTAGAGTGAGGCAGAACCTGTGGGACTTGTATCTCAGCAGCATGGAAGTCTGCTTTGTTTTGAGTGGAGCAAGAGGCATCTGGCAAATTTATTGCGGATGCATCTCAGAGCTGAATAGATGTTGTACATGTACTGTATGAGAATGTAATTGTGACTGTTTTCTTCGTAAAAGGTTTCTTCCTAAAAACAAATTATTAGTAAGGCCAAGGGAGTTTGCCCCTGTCACTCATGGATGTTTCCCGTATTGTCTGTAAAGCGCCGCGAGACAATGCACTGTATTTGAGCGCTGTAGAAATAAAATTGAATTGAATTGAATTGAACTGTTCATACCAGTTGGGCTTACAAAGGCCTACTACAGCACGTGACTGTACAGAATACCTGCGGGGGAGAAATGTGGTGTAGTTAGAACCACAGAGTTCAGCTCTTTTGCTCCATCACTTCCTGTAACAGAAGTGTGTGCGTGTCACAGCTTCATTTTCACAGACTGATTTGCACCCTTTTTGCAGAAGAGTTGAGCAGTGACTAAGACTTCTGGACACTGAGGTACAGGGATTATAGCCTTCACTGTGGGTTACTTTATCATGTGTGTATTGAGAGTGATGTTGTGCCTGCATTGTGTAATACTTCTGTATGCAGAAGACAGAGAGATAGATACAGAGAGAGAGAGAGAGAGAGAGAGAGAGAGAGAGAGAGAGAGAGAGAGAGAGAGAGAGAGAATGTGAAGCAAACAGGAAGAAAACATGTATGTATTTATTTTACTCATGTAGGTTTCTGTCATTTACAGTATTAGAAAAACCACAGCCATCTTCATACATATTTATATAAAGGCCATCTTGGGTGTGCTTTTAAAACTGTGCTTTTGTATTGAGTATTGAACCATGAGCACTGAGGGATACTGTGGTTACAGAAGTTTCAGTTACACCGATGCAGCCTGCTGGTGAGGCAGAGGTCATTCATGAGCTATACTTGTACACTAGGCTTAGTCTATTTTACCTATCTATGTACTGTATTCATATTTGTCAACAATTATTGTTCTACTAGGCTACTCTGTTTTAACCCATGATTGTGGATTTGGGAATGTCTTTTGTGTATTGAAACATAATTTGGTCTAACATATAGACTGATTCATTGACTGAATAGCAAACTAGCTAATGCTAACCAATGAAGTGTTTTAGCTCATTTGTTCTGTTTCTGCTCTCATCCCAGTCCTGTTATTTCACTCCATCTCCCACTCCCACCTATTTATCCTTTTTTTCTCCTCCATCCTCCAATCTTTCTGTTCTCCTGCGTCTCCACCTCCTACAGAGAAAGAGCTACAGCTGACTTTACTCCCCATGGACCTCGTGTAAGCTGGAGAATATCAGAGGCTAACTTGGATATGGCTAGTCACTCTGGAGAGATGGATGGCTTCACTCTGATTGAAAGGAAGCCCCCACAGAATAAGGTAAATGGGAAATTCTTCCTATGTCTCTTTATGCACCACAGCTCTACAGCTATATGATTGACAAAATATATTTATTACATAGTTATTATTACCTCCGCCATGGAGGTTATGTTTTTGGTCGCGTTGGTTTGTCTGTCGTGTTGTTGTCAGCAGAATAACTCGAAAAGTACTGCACGGATTTGGATGAAATTGTCAGACAATGTGTATATTGAGACAAGCAAGACCTGATTTGATTTTGGTGCCGATCGATGATCCAGAACATGATCTGGAATGTGCTGTATATTGTGTCTGTGACCACATTGCCTTGGCGGAGGTCTGCACTCTCTGAGCACTTTTCTAGTTTTATAGAATGTTCATGTCATCTTCCATTTCCAATCATTACCATAATATTTATTTTTTATTTATTTATTTATTTTTTTACACCAAAGATTTCACTAAAACGAAAGCTTCAGGCCCACCTGAAAACCAGGTTTTCCACTGTACAACAGGAGTTTGGAGACTACATAGTACAAGACACCAAGCTTTACATTCTAGATCGTGGTATGAGAGATCAGTGGACACAGAAGGGCAGTGAACATGAAGTGGCAGCAACTGATACCAGACAAATTGGGAGCAAATCAAAGACTGATAAAGAACATGTGAAATTGCAGGACGTATTTGCAGCCAATTCTTCCATGAAAGTTTTGACGTTAGGAGCTGCTGGAGCGGGGAAAACCGTTGCAGTGCAGAAGTTTGTCATGGACTGGGCAGAGGAAAAGTCAAATCAAGATATAGACTTCATCTTTGTTCTAACATTCCGTGAGCTGAACTTGATGGATAAAAAACACTTTGAACTTCCAGATCTTCTTCTATCATTCTACCCTGATCTCAAAGAATTGAGAAACTTTGACAACTTCCATGAATGCAAAACACTGTATGTGTTTGATGGTTTGAATGAAAACAGACTAAAACTGGACTTTATGTATGATGACGATGACTATATATATTGGCCTGATGGTAAAACACCCATAGGCTTTCTCATTACAGATATCATTCGCTATTCATCGCCTCACATCTGGATTACATCCAGACAAGCAGCAGCCAGTCTGATCCCACGCGAGCACTTGAACCTGGTGACAGAGATGCGAGGATTCAACTACCACCAGAGAAATCAGTTCTTTCAGAAGATCATCAAGAATCCAGAAAAGGCCCGTAAAGTCATTGATCTTGCCCACAACAACAGAAGCCTCCGTATTATGTGTCACATACCATTGTTTTGTCGGATTGTATCCGTTGTGTTGGAAGACATGTTGGACAATAAAAGCAAGGAGAAACCACCCAGAACTGTAACTGAAGTATTCTTGTCATTCTGTGTCTTACAGATTAGACAAATGGATGAGAAATACCAAAAACACATGAGTCTAAGAGAAAAAGGGGCGCTTCTAGTTAAGCTTGGGAAATTGGCGTTCAAGCATCTAGACAAAGGCACCCTGATCTTTTGTGACTATGACTTAATGAACTCTGGTGCTGTGGAAGCTGGATTTTGTGCACCGTTCTATAAAGATGACTCCACCTTTGTTTCAGTAAAGCGTAGGAGTACCTTCAGCTTTGTGCACCTCAGTGTACAAGAATTCCTTGGAGCTCTTTATGTTCTTCAGAAAGGTGTTCACTGGGCAAATCCCCTCTTCAAGTCATGGAAAGGAAAACTCAGTTGGCTATCTTCTTCCTCAAGGTCTGACCTTTACAAAGTTGCAGTTGAAAAGGCTCTGCAGAGCCAAAGTGGACATCTGGATCTGTTTGTCCGTTTCCTGCTTGGCCTAGCTCCTATGCTAGAGCCTGTAGTCCAGTCACCACTGAATGTGTGGCTGCCACAGGTCGCTCCCAGGGATGGGTGCATTGCTACAACAGTTCATTATATCAAAAAGACAATTGTACAAGATGAATCAGCAGAAAGGACCATCAGACTTTTTCACTGCTTGAATGAGCTTGGGGATAACTCCCTGGATGAGGAGATCAACAGGTAAGTCTTTCTCAGCATAAGATGGCAGATTGTATATGATGAAATTCCTATACATTCCTATGCAAAAGCATTATAGCATGATAACCATTTTTTTTTTTTTTGAGTAGGCTTTGTGATTTGTGACACTTCCCTAGAACACTCACAGTCTTTTAACATTGACATATGTGATTTACTATGAATGGACTCCAAAATGTATTGCCAAACTGACCTCAAGCCTTGCTTTGTTTTGTCTCTGGCAGACGTCTAAAAAATTAAAAACTAATTCATTATGAACACACGCATTAGCCAATCAGAAGTAGAATCAGAATCAGTCAGGAGTCTAAACTAGGAATCGTAGTTCAAGTCTGACTTGGTGTTAGATTAAGTCAAATCTAGTAAATGCTGTGTGACAGGAAGTGATTTTTTCATCTCTATCCAGGTACATGAGCTCAGGAAACAAGGTGGCAACACTGACTCCAACCGAGTGTTCAGAACTGGCTTACCTGCTCACGATGTCATCTGAAGTTCTGGAGGAGTTTGATCTGAAGAAGTATCTGAGATCAGAGCAGGGGCTCAATAGAATGCTTTCTGCAGTAGAAATCTCAAGGAAAGTTTGGTGAGTAGCATGTCTGGTGAAATATTAATTTCACCATTTGTAACATAACAGAATTGTTTTTCTTTACAGTAATGTCACATTATTCAACCAAGATTAAGGAGAAGTAACTACTGTATGTACTGGTGATGTTATGATCATTTCCATGTTTATTAGGTTAAACTGGTGCTGCCTCTCTTCTGCAAGCTGTAAGCTGTTGAAGTCTGTGCTTCAAAGTAAGGACTCATATGTGAGAGAACTGGACATGAGTAACAATAACCTGCAGGATGAAGGAGTGGAGCTGCTCTGTGTGGGACTCAGAGATCCACAATGCAAACTGGAGAAACTCTGGTTAGTCAGGAGGCAAATATTACAGTGGTGCAATGTGTGTGTGTGTGTGTGTGTGTGTGTGTGTGTGTGTGTGTGTGTGTGTGTGTGTGTGTGTGTGTGTGTGTATGTGTGTGTAATTGTGTGTGTGTGTGTGTGTGTGTGTGTGTGTGTGTGTGTGTGTGTGTGTGTGTGTGTGTGTGTGTGTGAAGTGGGGTCTATTAGACAAGACAGCCCTGGCCCTACACGCACAATTATAGTAGAAAAGATAAATGTGAAAACAGGGATCACATGAGGAAGACATTTTGACAATAACAATAACACAAAATGACCAGGAGGTGGTGGTGTTGTTATTTTACATGGCTTTGAATTTAGCCCAGCCCAGAATTTGTGTACTTTGCCATTTCAAATGCTCTTGAACCACACTTTGATACTTCTGTATCTGTAAAATGCAATGAAAATGAGTGAAGATAAATGCAAAAGCTGACTGGCACCGCTTTTAAAATGTAATCAAATATATCTTCACCAGGCTAAACCATTGTCTACTCTCAAAGTCAAGCTGTAAACTGTTGGCATCAGTGCTAGACAGTACGCCCTCCCATCTGAGAGAACTGGACATGAGCAATAATGACCTGCAGGATGAAGGAGTCAAGCTGTTCTGTGAGGAACTAAGAAATCCACAATGCAAACTGGAGACACTGAGGTTATGAGGCAATATAATGAATCAGAAAACATAACTATGTGAATAACGCAAAACACAATGACATTTTACATTATAGGCTGCACAAATAAAGGCATTTTCTAAACATTTTTTTGGAAAAACAAAAGTATTTAAAGTGTTATTTTCTTTTATCTGTGTTAAAACAGGCTAAATCATTGTCAGCTCTCTAAAAAAAGCTGTGATCAGTTGCTATCAGTGCTGCAAAGGACACCTTCCTACTTTAGAGAGCTGGACATGAGTGGTAATGACCTGCGGGATGAAGGAGTGGAGCTGCTCTGTGAGGGACTAAGTGATCCACAATGCAAACTGGTGACACTGAGGTCAGTTATAGCCTAAAGTGGAAGTCCGACATCGGTCTGAATTACCTACTAGTACTGAAACTACTGCATCAGCTGATAAGTGTAGGCAAAGAGATTGATGCAAGGAATTTACCAATACAAAACGTTTTCTTTGTACTGTAGTTGTGAACATTAAAATTCAAGCGTAACTTTTAAAAAACATATTTGTTGTTTTGGCAATCAAATTGTCTAATGTTGTAATCTTTCCTTTAGACTATCTGGTTGTCTCATAACCCACAAGGGATGTTCTGTCCTGGCTTCTACCCTCAAGTCAAACCCCTCCCACCTGAGAGAGCTGGATCTGAGCTACAATCACCCCGGAGACACAGGTGTCAGAGAACTCACAGCGAGAATGAATGATCCCAAATGTAAACTAGAAATGTGTAGGTGAGTGTTGGGGATATGGTATTTCCAGTATCATTGCCAAATAAAATATGCTCTGTAATTTAGTTTAATTTAGTCCAGTTCTACAGAATTGAATTACAGTGTTGTAGATTGAAATCTGCTTAAAGGAACATTCCACCTTTAAATGAAACTGGGTCACAGTTTTATCTGGAGTTATATGGGTAAAAACATTTTGGTCTCAGTGCCAGCATTTTCCTAGCCTGGCTTTGCCTTGGCATGTCCAGATAGAACGTTGTGATTGGCTAAACAACCTAGAGCATTGTGATTGAATAGACAGCACAGACACCACCGATGTCTGAGTACAACCTATGGCTAAAAGCTAGCTGCACTAGCTGAGCAAATTCAATTCGCTACCGCTAGAGTACATCTAGAGTTCTAAGCTAAAGCGCAGACCAAGGGGATGGCCAAAGCCAGGCTAGCATTTTCTTAGTCTGGCAACCCTAATGTTTTCTTTAGCTTAACATAGAGGCTGGAATGTAATTTTGCCAAAGACTTGCTATCTGGCTACTGTACATTCCAGCGGCTATGCTAAATTAAAGCTAGGGGAAAAGGTAAAATTGGGTTTACCAGACTAGGAAAATGCATGGACTGAGACCAAAATACTGTTACCCACATTATATAACTCCAGGTAAGGGAGTGAAAAATACATTTTCATTAAAAAGGTGGAATATTCCTATGACATGAACGACTACAGGGGGGGTTGTGTCTCAAATCACCCTATAGAAGTTGTTTCCTGATCCTTCCCTGTCTCTCTCTTGCTCATTTCTTGTTGGTCTCTATGCTGTCCAGTCAGATTAGGCAAACAGGCCTTAAAAAAATGAAGGACAACAGAAATCCTTTTACATGATTTTAAGTTATCCTTTTGATGTTTGTGTCTATAATAGTCTATTGGGAGGTATACATTTGCTTCCTGAAATATTTTGAGTTGCTGAACCTTTCTGATATTGGACATATTTTTACAATCATATCTAAACAGTATTTTCTTCTCTCTTCCTTCTGAAGGTTTGACCATGGAGGAGAGTGTCGGAATAACCCAGGGCCAAGGAAATGTGAGAAAGAGAGAAAAAGGGTGTGTGTGTGTGTGTGTGTGTGTGTGTGTGTGTGTGTGCGTGCGTGTATGTGCATGTGTATAAATTCATGTTCAGTTGTTTAATGTGTTTAGCATTGCTAATCTACTGCACACACCCCATATTTTAAAAATACTCTCTCCCGTTTCTTTTATCTCTCTCTCTCTCTCTCTCTCTCTCTCTCTGTGTGTGTGTTTGTGTGTGTGTGTGTGTGTGTGTGTGTGTGTGTGTTCAACATGCCCTCTCCATGTTCTGATGATGATGTTCTCTCATGTCTCCTCTCCCCTTGTGTGCAGATGCCTGTGAGCTCACACTGGACCCAGACACAGCATATAGACATCTCTCACTCTCTGAGGGGAACAGAAAGGTGACACATGTGAGAGAGGAGCAGCCGTATCCTGACCAGCCAGAGAGATTTGACTCCCTTTCGCAAATACTGTGTAGAGAGGGTCTGTCTGGACGCTGCTACTGGGAGACTGAGTGGAGGGGTGATGGGTGTGATATAGCAGTGGCGTATAAAAGCATCCAGAGGAGTAGTCACAGCAGTGGGTTTGGATATAATGACAAATCCTGGTGCCTGCATATCTATGGTAACCGCTACTCTGTTTACCACAATAATACAAAGACTGACATACCTGCCTCCTCTTCCTCCAGCTCCAGCAGAGTAGGAGTGTATCTGGACTGGCCAGCGGGCACTCTGTCCTTCTACAGCGTCTCCTCTGACATACTCACACACCTGCACACATTCTACTCCAAATTCACTGAGCCCCTCTACTCTGGGTTTGGGGTGGGGGATAAAGATGTCTCTTTGTCTCTCTGCCAGATCACATGATCTCCTAATCAGACAGGACCTTAAGAGGAGCCAAAGACTCATAGACATTCTTCTATGCTTTTGAAGCATCTTAGTTATGTATTGCATTTGATAAATCAATGCATGTCAATACATGTTGATGAACAGCATTACAGTGAATTTCATTGTAAATGCGTCTGTTATGCATATGCAATGCAATAAAATATGGTTGTGAATGTGTGTGTGTGTGTGTTACTCTCTATTTAGTTACCATTCAAATCCATATTCAGCATGGTCAGATCTTTCAAAAAAAGAGAAAAGTTGGTTTTGTTTGGAAATGTGTGTGTGTGTGTGTGTGTGGGGGGGGGGGGGGGGGGGGCACTATACGCCTAACTGGTCCGTGACCTATAAACCTTTCCTGTTTACGAATGAGTTTCCTGTATAGATGGAGTGGGTGGGGAGTGTGGTACCATGTCAAGTGCCATATTGTGCACTGTCACATAAGATAGATCATCGTCCCTGTCCTCAAGAGGTTTGCTGAATAATGACCCTTCTTGACACTGAGGTAAGTTTTATCACAAATATGTGTGTGAATTTGTGTTTGACATACAGTAATATAGTCTTCAGTCTATGTATCACCTCAAACATCTTGACACAAACTAGACTGGGCACAAGAAAATGAAAGTGAAATGAAGTTTCCTTACCCTTATCAGGAACCAGAACTCCCCGGTGGATGAAATGATATATCTCAATGGGACATTCCCATTGGTAAAATAAATGTTTAAATAAAAACAGATCTGTTAGCATTAGCTTCCATTTCACTATTTGGGTTTTCTGGTTTCTTTTCCTATCAAACAGCACTTAACAACAGCAAGCCTTAAAATGGGATTTAAATGTAATTTATTAAAATCTAAAATACTGTACCTAACATAATGTATAACCACACCAATTAGTCCTACTATTATTTTAAACTAATTCAACATTTAATGTTTTAGCGCTTTAGCTCTCTCAAAGCTTATAGTATGGAGGGAGTCTGGTAGCTTTTGACCTGGGATAGGTACAGGGTCAAAATCAGTCTTTCTTTAACCCATGGCCCTCTGATGATGAATTTGGGGAAAAGCTTTGTTTTAGTTTTAATTTAGTGCACAGGTACTTGTCCACAATTCTGTAAAACTGCATTGTTTAATTGTTTAATTCTATGGTGAATCTATAGTGCAGAGTTATAGTCTAGTGCAGAGTTGTTATAGTTTTATAAGGCTGTAGGTTGTGTGGCCTAGTTCTCTGTCTGGTTCTGCAGGCATTGGATTAGTCTACAACCAATCAGACCAATGATTGCATAGAAAAGAGAATGGGAATGCGTCACAGTTTGAAACCAATTAGGTGTTAAACCTGCCTCCATTGTGTTGGCATAAAGTCTTTTTGATTGGTTCCTGTCTCAGGCGAATGGGAAGGAGTGCATACAGGCCTACTTTCCAGAATGATATGCATGTGAGACCCAGGTTATAGGCATTCTGAACATTGTCAGAACTACACAATAAAACATCAACTTCCTTTTTCCTCATACTAACTCATCACTGTTCCTGTTAAAGAGTTTTCAGCCCTTGTTCTGCTTCTTTATGTGTAATTCTTCCCTGGGCACTGAGGTAAGTACTGTAGGTCACAGCATTAATAATTGCAAGTTATATTTGTGTTAAAACATGTTAAAAGAGGTGGTACTATGTACAATTCAACATGAATTACGAGCAGAAACTTGGTGGTAGATTTGTTTTGAATCTTAGCCCTGTAGATTGGGCAACAATGACTGAACAGCACTTGAATAGAAATGCTATCAATACAGTAGGCCTACTGTGTAATATGGAGAGAATACATAAAGGAAACTGCTGTCTGATTTATGAAGAGTAAACAAAAGTTCTACAAAGATTACACATGCTTTTGTACCGAGTGTTGGGTAAAAATGCCTTGGAAATTGTCTATGAACATTCTATGAATTTTGAGCTGAGCTCAGATTTTTGTGAGGTTCTAAAACCAACCTAAAACACAGTTTAGGTCCAGATAGTAACAGGGCTATGGATTCCTGGTTGTTATGAGTGAAACATACAGATCCATTACAGTTGAGGAATATGAAGCAATTATGGCTACTGATTATGAAGCAGGTTGGTTCGAAAATATCTACAAAAGGACAAAAAAATGCTGACTACCTATATTAAAACATTAAAAGAACCGAATGTAATCCGTTGAATTGGCCAACATGAGTCAATTTAATTTCTAGGAATAGAACTTTGACTAGTTTCTTGTGAAGTATGAACTTGCACAACACTGCCCATCAGTAGACTAGGTGGAGCATGTCTATTGCATTAAGGAAGTTGTGAATTTCACAGAAGACAGAAAAGTGTGATTTATTGTATTCTACATAATTCAGAAATTTGTTGCTTCAATATTTATTTAGTGATGCATGCTTTATCATTCAGGTAGTAAAAAGTTCAAAAAGTAAAAAAAAAATTTAAAAAAGTCCAATTATTATTTTCCATGCTAATTGTAAGGATACAGCTCTACAGTATTTATACAGTACATGAGGATAACCTTTCTTAAACTGTCAAATAAATACACTTATACTGAGCACTCTTGTGGACGCTGGTAAACTGGGGGAGAAGGTGATGTCTCACAGTGCTTGTAAACATTCAAATATGTACAGTACATTTTTTCAAACATTTAGTGCTATAACACAGCAACATTCTTGAGGATGTTTTGCTTTAGCAGATATGAACTTCCACTTCCATATACTTTCCATGACCTTCTTCATCGGGGACGAGAGCCCCAAAACATGTTAGTGGAATTTATAATCTAATCCTCAGTGATCCCAACGTTTTGTAAAATTTTTGCCACAGTTCCCATTAATCCTTATGGGTGATGTATAAAATGTGTTTTAATATTTTGTCATCTTGAACTTGAAGCTGGTCTTCACAAAATGGCTGCAGCCTTGAAGGATGCAGTAAGGAACACACTGGACAACCTTTCAGTGGCTGACTTCAAGAGGTTTAGGCACCACCTGAAGGACCACAGCCCAATTCCATGGGGAAGGCTGGAGAGGGCCGACACAGACGATGCTGTGGATTTGCTGGTGCAGACGTATGCCATGGAAGCTGGTGATGTCATGGTGAACATCCTGCTGAAGATGAACCACAACCAGATGGCTATGAACTTGGAGAGAGATCTGGTGAGAATGAGATGTAAGTATGACATCTTTGTCATTTTATCTCTTTCCCCTTCACTTGCGTTGTCATTCAAACGATTTTCTACATTGCTGATACTAATTTTCCAAAGGTGTTTTTTTTTTTTAGAAGAAATTGTAGAGACAGCCAAGAGAGTGTTCTTTGTCATTTCATCAACATCTCAATGACTATGAGTTTAATTAAACTTCACTTAAAGGAATAGTCCACCTCTTTATGAAAATTGGTTATTCACCTCCTTACTTGGAGTTACATATGTGGGTAGAAGCATTTTGGTCTCAGTGCTGTCGTTTTCCTAGTATGGCATCCCCAATTCTCCCCATTTTTTAGCTTTAGCTTAGCATAGGCGTTGGAATGTTGGAATCACTCATTATCACCACATTATGTCTTAATTTTAATTATGTCTTAATTTTGATCTGTTTACAGATGTAACAAAAACATCCCTAAAGCAAACTCTTCAGAAGCTTCTGAAAAATAAGTTTTGCGTTGTCCATCAAGACTGGGGAGTTAAAAATCTACATGACATCTACACCGATCTGTACATTGTAGAGGGCCACATGGGAAGCATCAACAGTACACATGAGGTGTCAACACTTGCCATGAGACAAACTGGGAGAGGACACAGCTCAGAAGATAAACAAATTTCGCTGGCCAACATGTTTACACAAAAGGCTGCCACCAAGGTTTTGACCTTGGGTATTGCTGGTGTGGGCAAAACTGTTGCAGTGCAGAAGTTTGTCATAGATTGGGCTGAGGGAAACACAAATCAAGATATCAGCTTTATTTTTGTTCTTTTATTTCGAGAGATGAACTTGAAGACAGAAAAGTGCTATACCCTTCTTGATCTACTTTTGTCATTCTATACGGAACTGGAAGATTTAAGAAAATTTCCTCAGTTCAGTGAATGTAAAGTTCTTTTTGTCCTCGATGGATTGGATGAAAGCAGACTCCAGCTAGACTTTGACAACTGCATTTGTAAACTGGATGAAAAGTCTTCTGTGGGGATCCTCGCAGCAAGTCTCATTAAAGGTACGCTCCTGCCCTCTGCACACATTTGGATTACAACCAGACCAGCAGCAGCTAATATGATCCCATATGAGTGCTTCCACTTGGTGACAGAAGTGAGAGGATTCAGTGATGCCCAGAAAGATGACTTCTTTCAGAAGAACATAAACCAAGGGGGCCCTAAGCAGAAATTTCATTTGGGGGTCCCCCTCACCGCACTCAGCCTTTTTTTTTTTTTTTTTGGGGGGGGGGGGGGGGGGCAATGTTGACCCTGCCTCCTAACTCACTCTCAAGAGATATTGAGATGGATTAACTTTATTGCTTGTTCTCCCTATCCCAACAGCAACATATTGTTTGTTTCACAGTGGTGTTTAAATTCACCCAGTGTTCTTGTCATCATCTGAATTTTACACCATTTTTTGAAAATACTGAAAAATATTAGACAACAAAAGTTTAGGATGCTATGGTTTTATACAACACTCACAATACATTTTATGTGAACATTATTGCTGATATCACAGACATTGGTAGGCTACTCTATGCAATAAGCAGCTTATGATAACAGAAATAGCCCTGATTCACTCACTATGTTTGCTATTTTTCAAGCATCAATAATAGGCCTAACCTATATCATCAGAGAAAGAGTGATTCTTGCCATTCTTGACAATAAAGAGCTAGGTTTGAATTAAATGATTAGATAGTCCTACATTAAGATAGCTTGATACATCTCCTAAGACTAACTAGGATTTTGCCTATAGAAGAACTTCCTCATGTCCAATGTCTGTGCAGGCAGGAAATATTCATCAACCAAAAAAAAGGCTATCCTTAACCTAAGCCTATAGCCTACTTGAATGTTCAGTTGAGGCATTCATTTAATGTGGCCTTGAAGTTAATTTTGAGGACATACAACAAAAGAATAAGGTTTCAGCCAAAGCTACGTTGTGAGGTGGCAATTAACAGAGCTGACGTTATATTACATCCTCGGGGAATCTGTTCCTTTCCTGCTCACAGGATTCATTTCCCTTACTGACTTACTTTGTTGTTCCAAATGCTAAAACATGGAGTGTGGACTATGCATTTTTACCTACTTGATCACGTGGAATGGACTGACGATTGCATGCGGTGAGATGTTGGTGAACGCGGAGTCGATTTTCAGCGCTATGCGTAGCTACTCTATTCAAACAAGTAGAATGGATTCTTCCGCGGTGGATTAGAAACTGCGCTATGAAGCAGCAGCTACAGGCTACCATTCCCAGGAGGCTTTGTTCTAATCATATTGCAGGTTGTTGTTATAGTTTTCTGTGGTAAACATAAACGTTTTGTCGATGTCAGAATAACAAGAATGAAATAAAAAATACAAATGCTACATCAACTTTGCTAGATTGTTGGGAGAAGTCAGAGGTGTGTAAAAGCCAAACCCATGACTGAGATAAAGAGTGATGGTAAGTGATATAAATGGAAGATGGATTCTCTGCATTGGAAGATGATAAAAGTAATGGGTAGGTATGACAAGCATGTTAAGATATTCTAACCCTCAAAAAAAAGAAAATAATACTACAAAACGTGATTTCTC
>JAODXP020000109.1:217789-222789 GCA_027497455.2 Sardinella longiceps
CCAGGCCAGGCCAGGCCAGGCCAGCAGGCCAGGCCAGGCCAGGGCCAGGCCAGGGCCAGGGCCAGGCCAGGCCAGGCCAGGCCAGGCCAGGCCAGGCCAGGCCAGGCCAGGCCAGGCCAGGCCAGGCCAGGCCAGGCCAGGCCAGGGCCAGGCCACCAGGCCAGGCCAGGCCAGGCCAGGGCCAGGCCAGGCCAGGCCAGGCCAGGCCAGGCCAGGCCAGGCCAGGCCAGGCCAGGCCAGGCCAGGCCAGGCCAGGCCAGGCCAGGCCAGGCCAGGCCAGGGCCAGGCCAGGCCAGGCCAGGCCAGGCCAGGCCAGGCCAGGCCAGGCCAGGCCAGGCCAGGCCAGGCCAGGCCAGGGCCAGGGCCAGGCCAGGCCAGGCCAGGCCAGGCCAGGCCAGGCCAGGCCAGGCCAGGCCAGGCCAGGCCAGGCCAGGCCAGGCCAGGCCAGGCCAGGCCAGGCCAGGCCAGGCCAGGCCAGGCCAGGCCAGGCCAGGCCAGGCCAGGCCAGGCCAGGGCCAGGCCAGGCCAGGCCAGGCCAGGCCGTGGCCAGGCCAGGCCAGGCCAGGCCAGGCCAGGCCACGGCCAGGCCAGGCCAGGCCAGGCCAGGCCAAGCGGCCAGGCCAGGCCAGGCCAGGCCAGAAGAACCAGGCCAGGCCAGGGCCAGGCCAGGCCAGGGCCAGGCCAGGCCAGGCCAGGCCAGGCCAGGCCAGGGCCAGGGCCAGGCCGCCAGGCTCAGGCCAGGCCAGCCAGGCCAGGCCAGGCCAGGCCAGGCCAGGGCCAGGCCAGGCCAGGCCCAGGCCAGCTCAGGCCAGGGCCAGGGCCAGGGCCAGGCCAGGCCAGGCCAGGCCAGGGCCAGGCCAGGCCAGGCCAGGCCAGGGCCAGTGGCCAGGGCCAGGCCAGGCCAGGGCCAGGCCAGGCCAGGCCAGGCCAGGCCAGCCAGGCCAGGGCCAGGCCAGGCCAGGCCAGGCCAGGGCCAGGCCAGGCCAGGGCCAGGGCCAGGGCCAGGCCAGGCCAGGCCAGGCCAGGCCAGGCCAGGCCAGGCCAGGCCAGGGCCAGGGCCAGGCCAGGCCAGGCCAGGCCAGGCCAGGCCAGGCCAGGCCAGGGCCAGGGCCAGGCCAGGCCAGGCCAGGCCAGGGCGAGGCCAGGGCCGAGGCCAGGCCAGGCCAGGCCAGGCCAGGCCAGGCCAGGGCCAGGCCACAGCCAGGCCAGGCCAGGCCAGGCCAGGCCAGGCCAGGCCAGGCCAGGCCAGGCCAGGCCAGGCCAGGCCAGGCTCAGGCCAGGCCAGGCCAGGCCAGGCCAGGCCAGGCCAGGCCAGGCCGAGGCCAGGGCCAGGCCAGGCTCAGGCCAGGCCAGGGCCAGGCCAGGCCAGGCCAGGCCAGGCCAGGCCAGGCCGCAGCCAGGCCAGGCCAGGCCAGGCCAGGGCCAGGCCAGGCCAGGCCAGGCCAGGCCAGGCCAGGCCAGGCCAGGCCGAGGCCAGGCCAGGCCAGGCCAGGCCAGGCCCCAGCCAGGGCCAGGCCAGGCCAGGCCAGGCCAGGCCAGGGCCAGGCCAGGCCAGGGCCAGGGCCAGGCCAGGGCCAGGCCAGGCCAGGGCCAGGCCAGGCCAGGCCAGGCCAGGGCCAGGCCAGGCCAAAGGGCTCAGGCCAGGCCAGGCCAGGGCCAGGCCAGGCCAGGCCGCGGCCAGGGCCAGGCCAGGCTCAGGCCAGGAAGAACCAGGCCACGGCCAGGGCCAGGGCCAGAAGAAGCCATGGCCAGGCCAGCCGGCCCAGGCCAGGCTCAGGCCAGGCCAGGGCCAGGCCAGGCCAGGCCAGGCCAGGCCAGGGCGAGGCCAGTGGCCGGGGCCAGGCCAGGGCCAGGGCCAGGCCAGGCCGAGGCCAGGCCGGCCAGGGCCAGGCCAGGCCATGAGCCAGGGCCAGGCCAGGCCAGGCCAGGGCCAAGGCCAGGCCAGGGCCAGGGCCAGGGCCGAGGCCAGGCCAGGGCCAGGCCAGGCCAGGCCAGGCCAGGCCAGGCCAGGGCCCAGGCCGAGGCCCAGGCCAGGCCAGCCGGGCCAGGGCCAGGCCAGGCCAGGCCAGGCCAGGCCAGGCCAGGCCAGGCCAGGCCAGGCCAGGCCAGGCCAGGCCAGGCCAGGCCAGGGCCAGGCCAGGCCAGGCCAGGCCAGGCCAGGCCAGGCCAGGGCCAGGCCAGGCCAGGCCAGGCCAGGCCAGGGCCAGGCCAGGGGCCAGGCCAGGCCAGGCCAGGCCAGGGGCCAGGCCAGGGCTGGGCCAGGCCAGGCCAGGCCAGGCCAGGCCAGGCCAGGCCAGGCCAGGCCAGGCCAGGCCAGGCCAGGCCAGGCCAGGCCAGGCCAGGCCAGGCCAGGCCAGGCCAGGCCAGGCCAGGCCAGGCCAGGCCAGGCCAGGCCAGGCCAGGCCAGGCCAGGTTGACTGGAAGACGATGATGATGATGATGATGATGATGATGATGACGATGATGAAGGTGATAGTGGTGTTGCCATGGCGTCTTCCTCCCTGCCTCTATCTCCCGGTCGCCCTCACTCCCACCCAGCTCATCCCACTGCCCTCATCGCAAACACACACTTCACATCACCTCACATACACACACACACTTTTTTCACTTGTGTCTGTCTCCTTATTGCACCTTTTTGCTCCCCATCCCCTTGCCCTGCCTTTTTCTCACCCCCTTTTTTCAGTATTTTATCCTCTCTCTTTCTCTCTTTCTCTCCCTCTCTTTTTGACTCTCTATTTATTTATTGTCTCTTTCACACCATTCCACCCTGTTCATTTCATGAACATCTCGTTCTCTCTCTTTCTATCTCTCTATCAATCTATCTATCTATCTGTCTATCCATCTAACTATTAACTGGGTGGAGTGGTATTGTTGTATTGTCAGTCACTTTTATTGATCCTTTGAGTTTTAATGCCCCCCCAACCCCCCCAACCCCCTTAATTCTGGAGAATGTGATACGGCTTTTATGCCAGATAGCCCCTCCTCAACCCCCTCCCACCCCACCCCACCCCCAAAGCGCTTCAACATTGCCAAAAAATCACACACAGACACACACACAGACACACACACACACACACACACACGCACACGGACATATCAAACTTTCTACGGGAAAAAAAACACACACACACAAACACACCTAATACAAACCCAGAGTGACCGAAGAGCCCAGCGAGGCTCTACTTTCTTGACTGCATCACCTGGTGAGGTGAAAGTTCAAAGTTCAAATATCAGTGGGGTCTCCACCTGACCTCAAGTCCTAAGGCACTACTGTTTGTCCAACATGGCATGAACTTACTGGACTACAGATGCTTTGTTTTGGGAGCAAGGGACAAAAATAAGACTCTTAAAAGACTTTTTTTTCCTTCATCATGTAACCTATATACAACCCCAAGGCCTCAATCAATCCCTGCAGAGGAATGGCGTTCCGAACTACCCTTTTCGGAACTTCGGAAACTTCAGAACTTCCACTTCGGAACTCTGCCTCTTGTTTGCTGATTGGACAGTTGGACGAGACTGTCAACGTTTTGGTTGCTCTGACGACCAGGCCTTGGAACTGAACTGTGAAACTTGTTGTTTGATCTTTGTAAATAGGACTGAACTTAAAGAGAAAAAAACAAACAAAATAAAAAAAAACAATATAAGGATGCGATCTTCTATCACAAACATTAGGAAAAAAAATGAAAACTTGGAGAAAAAAAAACTGAATGGTGAAAACTAGTTACAAAGAAAAACAAATGTGTGGGAGTCTGTGAACTGGATGACCCTGTCTCTTCTTTTGACCTCTCCTTCAATCTCTCTCTCCTGATCTCTTTCTCTCGCTCTCTCTCTCCCTCTCTCTCTTTTTCTCTTGTTTCTGTTGTTTTCAGTCTGTCTCTCTCCATCACGAAAGGAGAGGTTGAACAGCGAGAAAGAGATCAGGAAACAAAATTGAGGAGAGAGATTTTGTATACAAAATAAAAATAGAACAAAACTCAAAAGTGGCATAGCTGTATGTGTCTTTTTTTTGTTGTTGTTTAGCTGGAAAACCACTTCAAAATGATTGCTCCAGAAAGCAGGTACAGTATATGCATTGATCAGAAATCTTTTGAATAGTATATCATATTATATTCAATTACATCATGTAATAAGGAGTTTAAATGTTACATTTTAAGTCAACATGTGTCTGTCTTGCTTATTATATTTGGGTGAGCTATCTTGGTGGTATGTCTGAGAGATTAAAAAACATCAAAACACAAACACAGAAATGGGAAATAATAAATCTAACCAAGTGAAAGAAAACAAAAATGCAAATTACAACTGTGTGCTTTAACAATGCTTTTAAATTCTGTGTGTGCTGCACCTCCTGTGCTGTGTCCAGATTACAGATCTGTCATTGCCCCTTTGTTCTGGGGCGCTGGTGCTGGCCATATTTATTCAGCCGGACTAATGGAGGGCACACAGGGCTGCCGGTGTTCTGCTGAGTGTTTGAGCGGTTCAGCGACGCAGGAGCGGAACCGGCACGGATCCGCACTCGGTTCCGTCGGCGCTGGTACGGGTCAGAGTTAATGGCTCTGAGTGTTGTAATGGGTCTGCTCCTCTGTCATTTTCCGCTAAGCTACACAGACCCCCTCCTTCGCCTGCCACTCCAGGTGTCCTCGTAACCTTCATGCTCGGAACAACACACACACACACACACACACACACACACACACACACACACACACAACTACCACTTTCTTTCCCTCTCTCACAGTCTCTCCATTCCATAGCACTTATGCATCTCTCTCTCTCTCTCTCTCTTTCTTCCTCTCAATCTCTTTCTTTCTTTCCCCTCATTTCTTTCTCTCACTTATTATTATGGCACTCTTACCTTCATACATAGATCTGCTACCCCTCCCTCCACACACACACACACACACACACACACACACACACACACACACACACACACACACACAGAGAGAGATAAGAAAACACATACACATGATTGCTCGATTTCACAAATGCGCATAAAACAC
>JAODXP020000109.1:230289-237789 GCA_027497455.2 Sardinella longiceps
GAAGAATAGGACTACTTTTTTGGATGTGTATTTATTTTTGTGTGTGTGTGTGTGTGTGTGTGTGTGTGTGTGTGTGTGTGTGTGTGTGTGTGTGTGTTTTAGATTTGGAGGTGCACGTACTGAACACTGAGGCGGATGTGCAGGACCTCTCCTTCCCCGACTCCTATGACAGTGACAGCACCATCCACCTCTCCTCCAGCACCATCAAACAGTACAGCTGCAACGGTCAGTACCCAGCAGCGTCAACCCACTCCTTTCTATATCTCAGTTCTATCTTTTAGTTAGATCAGTAGCTTGTCTCCAGGGCCGTCGCAACAAGGCAGGCAAACCAGGCAATTGCCTGGGGCCCCAGGCTGAAAGGGGCCCCCAAGAGCGACTGTTTAATCATTTTAGTAGTTAAATTGGTGATGTTTTCAACAAAAATGACTTTAAACTGGAGTTAGACAACTGTACAATACAAATCATTATATTGATGATGTTTGAAAATTAACCAATGTGGTTCATGTAAGTATTTATGGGGGGTGAAGGGCCCCCATGTCCTGTTTGCTTGGGGCCCCCAACTACCTTGAAACGGCCCTGCTTGTCTCTTGTATCTATGGTCATAAGTACATGGTCTCCTACTAGCTCTGTGGAACTGACTAATGGGTAAACTCTTCATTAAATGCACAGGGTGATAACTGTCCCTGTTTCTATCCGTGGGCTTATACCTTGTTCACTTGTTAGACCTTGTTCACCATGGACACACCCTCTCCCCGTTCCCCAGGTATTTATTCCCCACCCCTTACACCTGTCCGTAATGGCATGTTCTACATTAACCTTGCCATTATGAAGACGACATTCTAGTAAACTGGTAGTATTTTTTGCAATCTTCTACTCTTATTCACCATCACCTGTTTAGGAGAAATATACTTTCTATTAACACAGTATTCATAAAGCTTTTAGAACGCATTTATTCTTCCTTGGTAGAAGATCTTCCTCCTCCTCTAGAATAACTCAACACTTAACCACAGTGTTGCCCATGGCAACATCTACAAAACAGGAGCTGTCTAAGTCAACCATTTTTCTGAGCCAAGTCCAGAATACAATCGATTGTGTCAGCATGGACCAAACTACAGCAGGGTCAGCTTTGACTTGAAGTAGAGGTCAGAGGTGACCAGTCAATGAAGCAGGGCAAGTGAAAGTGGTGTTTGGCATGTTTAAAAACCTGACCTCCTTCTTGACAATGGCGAACACCTCGCTGAAGGCAGACTCACCAGACAGTCAGTTGGTTGTCAACTCGCATGTCATTACTGTCACCATGGTGACGAATTTCAGCCTTGTTCCTATGACTGAACCTCTGGTGTTTACACTCAGACACCTGCAGGTAGACGCACACTCACCCACACACACTCACCCACACACACTCACCCACACACACACACACACACACACACACACACACACACACACACACACACACACACACATGCGTACACTGTACATGTACATGTACGCATATACACACAAACCTGCTCTCTGACACACACACACACACACACACACACAGAGAGAGACGCGAACACACACAGAATTGCTCACACACACATACACACACACACACACCCATAGTCACACAGAAGCCTATTTAGTATGAGTTATGGCTATGTTCTCTGTTTATAGTGTGTGTGTGTGTGTGTGTGTGTGTGTGTGTGTGTGTGTGTGTGTGTGTGTGTGTGTGTGTGTGTGTGTGTGTGTGTGTGCATTTGTCTGAACTCATTAAGCCTGAGAACCACTTCAGCCCAAGCTGCGTCTTCTGGAAATATTCGGAGCACACAATGACGGGTCACTGGTCTACTGAGGGCTGTAAGCTGCTGGACACTAACACCACACACACCACCTGTGCCTGCAACCAATTCGGCAACTTCGCCCTGCTCATGACACACAATGTAAGATACACACATACACACACACACACACACACATACACACACTAATATGCCCTCATACTTACACCACCACCTGTGCCTGCAACCAATTCAGCAACTTCGCCCTGCTCATGACACACAATGTCAGACACACACACACACACACACACACTAATATGCCCTCATACCTACACTACACACACCACCTGTGCCTGCAACAAAAAGAGAAGAAAAATAAAGGTTGTAGACAGAATTGTATGTCTCGAGACCGGTCTTGGTCTCGAGACCGGTCTTGGTCTCGAGACCGGTCTCGAGACCAATTTTACGTGGTCTCGGTCTCGCCTTGGTCTTGACAGTGTATTGTCTTGGTCTTGTCTTGGTCTCGGATCTCTTGGTCTTGTCTTGGTGTCTTGCAAGACCAAGACCAAGACAAGATAAATAAATGCAATATATTGTGACGTGGACAGAATCAAACACCAGTTTGGATCTCATTGGCTTTCTGCCATTTATTATCACAATTGCTTTTTAGTTCAAACATGACATTCAGCGGGAAAATGACATAGACTAGAACCAGCCATTACACTTCATGCCTACAGTGGGCTTAACACTAAACCCCATAAATGGCTCACTTAACTAAGGCATGATCTACAGGCACGAACACCTGTTACTAAGTAAATGCATAATAGCAGGCTAAGAGCCATAAAAGTAGTAGTTCTTCTCCCCATATCTAACAATGGCAAAAACTCCCATCATGCCCCAGTACATCAGAGTCAAACTACGCTACAATATGTTTAAATGATATTGAGTTGCCGATTTATATGACTTAGCCTAAACAATGAGACGCACCAAAACGAAAGTGATTGCACGTAAAAGACGCCCCTTACTGCAGCAGAGCAAGGTTATCAAATGCATTAATGGGTTGGTCTCTCTCAGTGACAGAGAGAGAGCCGAGCACATCCAGTTACATGCAGCTCTAAAATTCTCCTAAAAGTTCACTTTCCACTCGCAAAATGCAGGCAATTTAATTATGGAATGTTTGTGTATGCATAGGCATGCGTTATGATGGCTGAGCGAGATGTCATGCTAGTTAACGTGATCTCATGTATTTATGGGAATGAAATCTTTCATCTTTCATTTTGGTAAATTTACTATAGGCTACCGAGACACAGACATCCTAAAAACTCCCGTATTTAGTGGTTCATGGATGCTTGTGAATGATGTCAAATCTCCTACGAGTGACTCTTATCGGGCGATAAATAAATGAACGCTGTTGATATATTTTCAAAGTTATCTCTATTGCATTCCGAAAGAATCCATTCCACTTGATGTAATAGCGAATGTATACCGCTGACAATCCGCTCCGGGTTTTGCATTAGGCTACTTTTGTATAACTCAGTCCGCATGTAGTGATGAGAATTGTCAGTAAAAGTGCAGGCTGCCCTTTGGAACACCAGCCCAGTCATCTCACAAAGTAGGCTAGCTTCTGCTAAAACCGTATCCTTGTATTCTATGTTCTCAAAATTAACTCAGGCCATGTTAAATTAATTAGAAGTAGGCTAGTATATAATCTTTGGTATAGACAGAGTATGCTGGTAGGCCTGGTAAAAAAGTAGAATGCGCCCATCAAGTTGGCCAAATTGTGCCACATTCATCTCATTATAGTGTAGCCGGTGGCGGTCCGCACCGCACACGGGTCTCGAACCCGCCACCCCGCAAGCTACAAACTCCCGGCGTGGGAGTGGAACGCTCTAACCAACTGAGCCAAAGCCCGAGCTTCTAACTCAGCGTGTTAGAAGCGCCCATGGAATTGGGTGATGAGGATTTACACACTACCACCGAGCTAGCCGCGCTAGCTGGCCTCCGTTACACTCACCCTCCAAATCCTCACTCCCATCCGGGTCACGGCACCAATGTAGCCGGTGGCGGTCCGCACCGCACACGGGTCTCGAACCCGCCACCCCGCAAGCTACAAACTCCCGGCGTGGGAGTGGAACGCTCTAACCAACTGAGCCAAAAGCCCGAGCTTCTAACTCAGCGTGTTAGAAGCGCCCATGGAAATTGGGTGATGAGGATTTACACACTACCACCGAGCTAGCCGCGCTAGCTGGCCTCCGTTACAATAGCAGTAGGTTAAATGCTTTAAAAGTTTAAAGGAGCTAGCTATCTAAAATGCACACACACACACAAAAAAACATCCAAAAAATTCTAATGTGCCACCTGGCTTGAGAAACACGCTCTTAACTTTTTACCAGTAGAAGCAAAGCCATCATAGAGTAGAGCTGAATGTAATGGAGTTGACAGTCATTCTCCCAGCTACCCAGAAATGCTTTTCTACTGGTTGAAATGTCTGGAGCAGGGACATCTCACTGGTAGACCTCAACTCATCATAGTGGGTGACTAGGTGATATCCCCCTGCTGGTATTTAATTAGTCTAATAATGCTATAGAGTAGGCCTGACACTCATTTTGTCACCATGAGTTCAGTTCAGAGTTCATAGCGGTTTGTGCTGGTAAAAGCAGGATAATTTTTTTTAAATAATTGGTTCAACAGCTATCAAAAAAGATATCAAAACAGTTTGTATTTCCTGCCCACATTGCCGCTATCCCTATTCCATTGCTGCCAGCAGTTGAAATAATACTCTTTAATATGGGTCGAATGTTAACCAAGGTTGTTTTTCAAATCAAGTTATAACTTCCAATATAGCATAGTCTACTTTTTTTTTCCGGTCTCGGTCTCGGTCTTGGCCTCAGCCGCAATTTGTCTTGGTCTCGTCTCGGTCTCGTTAGCCTCTGGTCTTGGTCTTGTCTTGGTCTCGTTAGTCTCTGGTCTTGGTATTGTCTTGGTCTTGGTCTAAGCGGTCTTGACTACAAGTCTAGTTGTAGACGGGAGAACCTGGGCATTAGCCTAGAACTGTAGACGCACTCAATTTGCTCGTTGAGTACGTCTAGGAACTAGCCATAGGCTGTACTCAGACCTTGGTGGTGTCTGAGCTATTACTGTAATCTGAGCTGTTTACACATTAGGTTGTTTTCAGACATCGTGGTGTTTAGCCTACGTTCACAATGTTCTATCTAGACAGGGAGTCATTGGGCGGGCTTAGCGTTGTTTGAATCACTTGTAAGTTGCGCTGATTAGTTTTAACCGTTTTACCCAAGGGTCTATCACTCGTGGCCAGACTATACATTTATATAACATGTTACATCTATTGGCCTTCATAAAAGAACATAATGATGCTTACTCTATATTCAGAAGTTCCATATCAAAATGAGAGGAAAAACGAGCAAAAATGAGAAAAGTTGAAGAGAGCACTGATGGCTGACAGCGAAAAATGAACAACATTGACAGATTGATCAACTCAATTGCAGCTTTAGCTAGCTACACCAGCTCTAGTAGTAGGCTAGTAATGACACTGCTATCATAGACAAGGTTGCGGAGAAAGGCAAGCTGTTTCAGCATGTAGTAAGACTAATGTTATTTTGGAGCGGCTGGCTCTATGTTTTATGTTATGTTCTATGTTTAGGGGGTGGTGCAGTAGTTTAAAGCAAGGATTAACAGCATAGGCTATCGAAAGAACTCTTCAACTAGCTGAGCTGTGAGTTGCATGGGCTGATAAGTGCGTTCAAAAGCTTGGGCCGTTTTTTTTTTTTTTCTTTTTTTACCCCAGTCCGTCACTGCTCATACAACTATGAATTACACCGAATTTTCACTTTAAACTTGGCTAAAACATAAGCCTTGTGCCCATTGAACTGAAGAAATAAGAGTAATTCATTTAAAAAAAAAATTAAAAAAAATTAAATTAAAAAAAACATGTAGCATTTTTACTTACTTACTTACTTATGTTTACTACAGAGTGGAGCTGTAAGCGATGAGGATAAACCAGGCCTACAACCTACAGAGACCGAGTCACATCCCAAAGTACCAGTGGCTTCGAATGAAGGAAAGAATCCTAAGCAGCCATCATCTACACCAGGGCTTTCTTCTTGTCAAGAGGCTATTACCGCTGCTGTTCAGAAAACACCAGATGAAAGCGAGAGTTTTCTTTTGTCTTTGGCACCAACGATGAGGAGGTTGACTAACATACAAAGGGCTCAGGCCCGCATTAGATTCCAGCAAATTCTCATGGAAATTGAATTTGGGACGGACACATAAATGCATAAACATACTGTACATTGTAAAGACACACATTAATATTGCATATACACATCACTACATGACTGTCACGGTTTTGCATAAGCTGGACCCAAGTGCACGACAAGACACTGGAAATCGAAGAACTGGTCTTTACTTTGTTGAATAATCAGGAACATAGGAACATACACGAAAGGTATGACAAACAATGACTGACAAAGACTGTCACTGAACTGAGACAGGCAAACAAGACAAGACTACACTATGACAATGACATACACAAAATCTAATAAATTACATTTTGTTAATTAACTAAATGTGTTTTTTGTGGCTTTTTTCTATATACACAGCAAAATATTTTTAAAGTAAGACTTAAGTATTTGTTTACATGCCAGATAAAAGAGAATTAGTATTCATATTCATGGGATGTAATGCAGATATTTTGCAAATGCCACAAATCTTTTACAAATTGTTTTTTCCAGGATCTACTACCCCACATTTAAAGGTGTGGTATGTGATTAGGAAAAATGGTTTGAGAAAACTAGGCATTTGAAAAGAAACAATTCAGAGGTCCAATCCCCTGTCTTCAAAATTCCTCGGCCTCCAAGGTATAGGAACGAATGGGGAGGGGGAGAGATACACGGTAGTTGGGTTTGACAGACTTGTCACCATCCAATCATTTTTGCTGGTTCCTTAAAATGATTGGATGTTGTTTTTCCTATCCTGCTCGTTCCACAGGTGACTAACACATTTTATTTTTGCGTTGGAGTATTTAATTAATTGCTTGCAATCGAGGTGTGAATGTCATTTTAAGCAATATAGTACAAAGTGCTCCAGAAAAGCATCACATACCCTCCCTTTAACTGTTTTAATTAATCAATTGTGTGTGGTTAGGCTTCGGTTATCCCACAGACTCTTATGCAACTCTCAAGCGTAAGCAGCTTCTCCCCTTCATGATCAGACAAGAATGCAGACATCAGTCATCTCTAACTTCTGACTCTATATGGTGCTTTCGGGTTATTTCATTTCATAAGTGTCTGTTGTGGTCGCAGTTGCGTACTGTCATTCTTTTTCCCAGTAATTTGCTGCTATTTGGCACTAAAAAACAAACACATTGCCATTGTTTGTGTGTGTGTGTGTGTGTGTGTGAGTGTGTGTGTGTGTGAGTGTGTGTGTGTGTGTGTGTGTGTGTGTGTGTGTGTGTGTGTGTGTGTGTGTGCAGCAGGTCAGGTGAAGGTGGTGCCCACTGTCCAGCACACAGCCACTCTTATTTTTTTGTGTGTGTGTGTGTGTGTGTGTGTGTGTGTGTACGTGTGTGTGTCTGTGTGTGTAGCAGGTCAGGTGTAGGTTGTGGTGGAAGGCACCTGTACTCAACCACTCAGTACACATGCGCACACCCAGTATAATGCCTTCATTTTTCAACCATAAAGAATCAGCAGTCATCTATAACTGCCAGTGACTCTGTCAT
>JAODXP020000109.1:250289-310512 GCA_027497455.2 Sardinella longiceps
GAACAGATGGAGGGAAAAAGTCAGAGAGAACAATGTGGGAACCATGGAAACACGCAATAGTCGGAATCCCAGTGTCTTCCCATGAGCCCTAAGCCCTCAAACACTAACTAATATCCTCCAATCATGACGTTGATTGATTGCACTCAGGCCTTTGGGGAGATTACAGGGTTCTCTCAGTCAGAGACTATTACCATGAGCAGAGAAAGAGTGAAGGATGGAAAAAGTCTTTGGCGGGAACGAGACTAGGCAGAGTCCGTCTTCACATTTTATTTCAGTTCATCCGGTACTCTGTTGAAAGTAATACAGTAGTCTTACAATGGCGGCTAAATATTAAGATAAAAGTCAACAAACCAACAAACAAACTAACTAAGTAACAAAGCAAAACACTATGCAGCACAGGCCTTGGAGTGGGGAAAAGGGAATATAATTTTAAAAACAAATAGCGAGATATTCACTCAGAGTGGCCTATTGGACAAGACAAGTCATTGGATGGATTCATATAACCACTTAACCCTTCAGTCCTGAGTCCTCAAAGATATGAATGGTTGGCTGTTAGATGGCAGTCGTTTATTTAAATCAGGGTTTAGGCTGGACATTGGGATTCGAGTCTGGGTCAATAAAGGTCAAAATCAACAGCCATTTTGAAATAAAACATAGCAATACTAGGGTGCAGACTTTACTCTGGTCTCACTGGCTTGAACTTTGAACTTGGAGAGCTCCACATTCCACCAAGCTACACCAAGCTCATTCTGCTCTGGAATTCTTACAACATCACTTCCAAGTTCGTCACTAAACCTTCAGAACCTGAATGCATAATAAAAGTGCTTAGCTTAGGTCATAGGGAAGACACTGGGACTTAGCCAGGAGGCAAGCATGAGAAACTAGCAGAGCCAAGGCTAAGACCGTCAATGGGAAGCACAAGGGAAACTACTGGGAATCATTAGCCTCAACTCCTCAGCAGACAGGAGGAGGCACGAGAGAGAGAGAGAGAGAGAGAGAGAGAGAGAGAGAGAGAGAAGAGAGAGAGAGTGAGAGAGAGAGAGAGAGAGAGAGAGAGAGAGAGAGAGAGAGAGAGAGAGAGAGAGAGAGAGAGAGATGATGAGTGGCTGGGATGGAATGTGGGGGTCAAAATCCCAGAGGCTCTAAAGGGACCCAAACCATAAACAAGAGTGAGAGAGAGAGAGAGAGAGAGAGAGAGAGAGAGAGAGAGGGTGTTGGTTAGATATGCCTAAACACTGGATGAATTAAAAAAAAACCTTCCCCACCACGCAATGGATCTGCTGTACAGCCATAGCCTTTGGATAGGCCTAGAGAATGGAATGTCTCACGCAAGTTAACTAGGCCTACATGACTAGCCTATTTGTGTGCCTTTGTATCATTTTAGGCCTATAAGCACCTCAGTTATATAATAACCAATAACTCATCTTAAATAGAATAACACCATCATCATTTGTTCATATGAAATCTGCTCTCTCCCGCAATGTCAATTGAGGGATAGTCCTATGTTTCACAATCTACAGGTCATGTTCTACTGATAAAGTTTGTTCAGCTTTATTGGGAAATAGTAATATTCTCTGTGAACTTCGTTGTTGTCGACGCGCAACTAATGCAACCTTTTTACTCACTCTAGGCAGGGACGGCTCACTGGCATTGGCAGTTACTCGGCCAACGAGGGAAGGGAGGGGGAGGCAGGGCAAAGGGTCAACACAATTCTAAACAACCGGATTATATAATTATTTATGGTGAACACAATTCCCTTGGTCGCGCTGTTCTTGAGAACCCGGGTTGTTATGGAAACCCCGGAGTTCCCTGGCACGCGTCCAACCAGCTGGCAGCGCGGAATAAGCACGTGCATATCTTTGCTGGTTTGGGGGCGCAGTGAGGGAGAGAGAGGTAGCCTATAAGTTTAGTTTTTTTTCCGGTAAAAAAAGTACCTTGATGAGTGATAACTGCCCTTTTAGGTTTCCATATAACTACTGCGTGACATTTTGAGTAGGATGTGGCATGACAACAAGCAAGTATGGCTTTGTGGCGGGCTCCCTTTGCGTGACAAGTCGGCAACTTTACTCCTCGTTTCAGTCTCGTTTACTCTGCTTGTCGCGTGCGACTGTAAGCAGAGCGTGACAGAGGTGTAAAGTAGATGTGCTGATTTTGAGCTTGCGGTATTTCTCTCATTGCTTCTTAAATCACACATTTCTTTCGCCTACATGCATAGCCTACAACGCAATGTACAGTTGGCCTACAAACCACAGAGGGACAATCAACATGTCTAAAATATCTCTTGAGGTTCTTACTTACCAACAAACAAACAAAGTAAGTCCAAACCAACGAGCAGACGCCTTTTGGAGAGTGCCCCGTACTGGGTGTCACCGAAGTCCTTGATTCCATTCCCATCAACCGGTGTCCCGGGTCCGCAATTATCAGCTGGTCGCATATTGCCAATACCTGGACTGAATTTATCTTGCATTTGTCCACTAGTTGAAAAAGCTAGAAAGTTTGTTACAAAAGTTACAGTGCACCAATGATCACGTTGTGTTAATTGTCCAATGGCAGTAAAGTGACAGCAAGAAGTAGAAAGTCTTCAGCTCTTGAAAAAATGTTGTCTCCACAGTCATAACATTCTAATACCTCCAATATGGTCGTAAAATAGTAGGCGTGTTTGCAGGCGTATCCTTCATCATTCCTCAAAAATGAGTTTTCTGGGAGAGGAAAACTACGCGGAGATTGCGAAACTGTATCCCGTTCATTTCCCCTTCAGACTCCTGCCGTGCGCCCTCTACTCTTCTCGTACACGCACGCACCGCACATCTCTCTCTCTCTCTCTCTCTCTCTCTCTCTCTCTCTCTCTCTCTCGACTCTTTTTCACCCTTGTTCCCTCCCCTGTCCTGAATGGTGCATGGCTACCAGTTTATTTGCTTTTATTTCTGTAGGCTACAGCCCATTGAACCAGAAATGTACAATAAACAAACTGTCTTGCCTTGCCTGGCCTTGGGTTTTCTCGATCTAAGAAGTTTTAAATGAAATAGGCATACTGTAATATCCTCAGTGTATGATATAGTAGTCAGTAGCCCTGTTTAAGCTGACACTTCTAATCTGATTATTTACCCCAATATTCCATTTCAGATGGCATTTATGAAATTTGCATTCTGATACTGTTCATAGAATGCACATGGAATCTTTCAATCAGATTAGAAGTGTCCAAACCCGCCTACTGTAGCCTATCGCGGACTGCAATAAAAATGTAGGACAGCCTAATAGTATCCTGCAGGTGCGTAACGCACCAGCCGATATTTTATTGACCACAGCTGCAAACCGTTACAATAGTTCTTAAGCAACCGAAATAGTGTTCTTGTGAAGGGTTCTCGGAGGTTGTGTTTTGAATTTAAAGTAGGCTAGCCAATTTGATCAATATATCAACTCTTGATCAATCTCCCAGATTACTGTAACTCAAATTCAGATTTCTTTTCTTTTCAGAATGGCAGGGTTTGAAGCAAGGGATAAAACGGCATAGTTAGCCTACAACTCCACACTTCCATATGTTTTTTTTTATTATTATTATTATTTTAGACGCAATGGGAATGTTCGTGTCATCAACAAAGATTTGTATTCATACCAATTTTGTCTCATGTATTTTTGGGCGACTCTGCAACAGCTTACGTTGTCTCACAGCGTCACCATGTGGTTGGCTACTGCATTTGCAAGGTGAACAGTACATTCAGGGTAAGGGCCGGGGCTGGGGTCACATTCTTGTTCTAAATATCATTCACACACACACACACACACACACACACACACACACACACACACACACACACACACACAAACACACACACACACACCACACACACACACACACACACACACACACAGAGAAAAGACAACACACACACACACACACACACACTCAAAATGAGGATGACTCTGCAACAGCTTACGTTGTCTCACAGCGTTACCATGTGGTTGGCTACTGCACCTGCAAGGTGAACAGTACATTCAGTACAAACAGTGGAACTGTTTGAAAGGGTAAGGCCCGGGGCTGGGATCACATTATCGTTCTAGATATCATTCAAAATCCCCCTGTTCAAGATAAACAGAATAACATAGATTAATACTACAACCTGACCGAACCTAAAGATCATCTGACGTGGGTGAGGTTAGCTACAACCCCCATTCAAAATAAAACTGAGAACTATAGTACTTCTATCTTGACTGAAAATCACCTCAGTCTTTTAAACTTATGTGGGTCTCGGTCCCAGGTGAAACACCAGTTGATTGGTTTAAATCAGGGATCAAACTAAAGCTGGGGGTTTTGCGGCCACCTTTCATGCGGCCATGATGTTTAAAAATAGTTATGTGGCCTTTTGTGACATTAGTCTAATATCATCATTAGCTTTTGTACACTTTTAATTGATTGAAAATTTAAGTTCTTAATTTACAAAACAATCAAAAAACTTGGCCAAATGCCACCCATGATGTAATTAAGAGTGTGTGCGCGCACACACACACATCAACTCACACAAACACACGCACACACACACAGAGGAAAGACAAGACACACACACACACACACACACACACACACACTCAAAATGAGGATGAGGTATAGAAGGACAAGCAGAACACATGACACAAAGATCAAAGAGACTGACAGGTGAGCGAGTTCAGAGCACTGTAAGTATGTGAGGGAGAGTAGAGTAGCCTACTGCATGTGTCAGAAATGAGAACTGGGTCACTTTCGGCTTTACAATACCACAGGCTGAGTCCACACAGTGCAGCTCAGTGGGCTAGAGCGAGGCAGAACCTGTGGGACTTACTGTATCTCAGCAGCATGGAAGTCTGCCTTGTTTTGAGTGGAGCAAGAGGCTTCTGGCAATTTTTTTGCGGATGCGTCTCAGAGCTGAATAGATGTTGTACATGTACTGTATGAGAATGTAATTGTGACTGTTTTCTTCGTAAAAGGTTTCTTCCTAAAAACAAATTATTAGTAAGGCCAAGGGAGTTTGCCCTGTCACTCATGGATGTTTCCCGTATTGTCTGTAAAGCGCCCGCGAGACAATGCACTGTATTTGAGCGCTGTAGAAATAAATTGAATTGAATTGAATTGATTATTGAACTGTTCATACCAGTTGGGCTTACAAAGGCCTACTACAGCACTGACTGTACAGAATACCTGCGGGGGAGAAATGTGGTGTAGTTAGAACCACAGAGTTCAGCTCTTTTGCTCCATCACTTCCTGTAACAGAAGTGTGTGCGTGTCACAGCTTCATTTTCACAGACTGATTTGCACCCTTTTTGCAGAAGAGTTGAGCAGTGACTAAGACTTCTGGACACTGAGGTACAGGGATTATAGCCTTCACTGTGGGTTACTTTATCATGTGTGTATTGAGAGTGATGTTGTGCCTGCATTGTGTAATACTTCTGTATGCAGAATACAGAGAGATAGATACAGAGAGAGAGAGAGAGAGAGAGAGAGAGAGAGTGAAGCAAACAGGAAGAAAACATGTATGTATTTATTTTACTCATGTAGGTTTCTGTCATTTACAGTATTAGAAAACCACAGCCATCTTCTTACATATTTATATAAAGACCATCTTGGCTGTGCTTTTAAAACTGTGCTTTTGCATTGAGTATTGAACCATGAGCACTGAGGGATACTGTGGTTACAGAAGTTTCAGTTACACCGATGCAGCCTGCTGGTGAGGCAGAGGTCATTCATGAGCTATACTTGTACACTAGGCTTAGTCTATTTTACCTATCTATGTACTGTATTCATATTTGTCAACAATTATTGTTCTACTAGGCTACTCTGTTTTAACCCATGATTGTGGATTTGGGAATGTCTTTTGTGTATTGAAACATAATTTGGTCTAACATATAGACTGATTCATTGACTGAATAGCAAACTAGCTAATGCTAACCAATGAAGTGTTTTAGCTCATTTGTTCTGTTTCTGCTCTCATCCCAGTCCTGTTATTTCACTCCATCTCCCACTCCCACCTATTTATCCTTTTTTTCTCCTCCATCCTCCAATCTTTCTGTCTCTCTTTCCACTCCCAAGAAGAGCACACTTTACCCCAGACCTGTGTAAGCTGGAGAATATCAGAGGCTAACTTGGATATGGCTAGTCACTCTGGAGAGATGGATGGCTTCACTCTGATTGAAAGGAAGCCCCCACAGAATAAGGTAAATGGGAAATTCTTCCTATGTCTCTTTATGCACCACAGCTCTACAGCTATATGATTGACAAAATATATTTATTACATAGTTATTATTACCTCCGCCATGGAGGTTATGTTTTTGGTCGCGTTGGTTTGTTTGTCTGTTTGTCAGCAGAATAACTCGAAAAGTACTGCACGGATTTGGATGAAATTGTCAGACAATGTGTATATTGAGACAAGCAAGACCTGATTTGATTTTGGTGCCGATCGATGATCCAGAACATGATCTGGAATGTGCTGTATATTGTGTCTGTGACCACATTGCCTTGGCGGAGGTCTGCACTCTCTGAGCACTTTTCTAGTTTTATAGAATGTTCATGTCATCTTCCATTTCCAATCATTACCATAATATTTATTTTTTATTTATTTATTTATTTATTTTTTTACACCAAAGATTTCACTAAAACGAAAGCTTCAGGCCCACCTGAAAACCAGGTTTTCCACTGTACAACAGGAGTTTGGAGACTACATAGTACAAGACACCAAGCTTTACATTCTAGATCGTGGTATGAGAGATCAGTGGACACAGAAGGGCAGTGAACATGAAGTGGCAGCAACTGATACCAGACAAATTGGGAGCAAATCAAAGACTGATAAAGAACATGTGAAATTGCAGGACGTATTTGCAGCCAATTCTTCCATGAAAGTTTTGACGTTAGGAGCTGCTGGAGCGGGGAAAACCGTTGCAGTGCAGAAGTTTGTCATGGACTGGGCAGAGGAAAAGTCAAATCAAGATATAGACTTCATCTTTGTTCTAACATTCCGTGAGCTGAACTTGATGGATAAAAAACACTTTGAACTTCCAGATCTTCTTCTATCATTCTACCCTGATCTCAAAGAATTGAGAAACTTTGACAACTTCCATGAATGCAAAACACTGTATGTGTTTGATGGTTTGAATGAAAACAGACTAAAACTGGACTTTATGTATGATGACGATGACTATATATATTGGCCTGATGGTAAAACACCCATAGGCTTTCTCATTACAGATATCATTCGCTATTCATCGCCTCACATCTGGATTACATCCAGACAAGCAGCAACCAGTCTGATCCCACGCGAGCACTTGAACCTGGTGACAGAGATGCGAGGATTCAACTACCACCAGAGAAATCAGTTCTTTCAGAAGATCATCAAGAATCCAGAAAAGGCCCGTAAAGTCATTGATCTTGCCCACAACAACAGAAGCCTCCGTATTATGTGTCACATACCATTGTTTTGTCGGATTGTATCCGTTGTGTTGGAAGACATGTTGGACAATAAAAGCAAGGAGAAACCACCCAAAACTGTAACTGAAGTATTCTTGTCATTCTGTGTCTTACAGATTAGACAAATGGATGAGAAATACCAAAAACACATGAGTCTAAGAGAAAAAGGGCGCTTCTAGTTAAGCTTGGGAAATTGGCGTTCAAGCATCTAGACAAAGGCACCCTGATCTTTTGTGACTATGACTTAATGAACTCTGGTGCTGTGGAAGCTGGATTTTGTGCACCGTTCTATAAAGATGACTCCACCTTTGTTTCAGTAAAGCGTAGGAGTACCTTCAGCTTTGTGCACCTCAGTGTACAAGAATTCCTTGGAGCTCTTTATGTTCTTCAGAAAGGTGTTCACTGGGCAAATCCCCTCTTCAAGTCATGGAAAGGAAAACTCAGTTGGCTATCTTCTTCCTCAAGGTCTGACCTTTACAAAGTTGCAGTTGAAAAGGCTCTGCAGAGCCAAAGTGGACATCTGGATCTGTTTGTCCGTTTCCTGCTTGGCCTAGCTCCTATGCTAGAGCCTGTAGTCCAGTCACCACTGAATGTGTGGCTGCCACAGGTCGCTCCCAGGGATGGGTGCATTGCTACAACAGTTCATTATATCAAAAAGACAATTGTACAAGATGAATCAGCAGAAAGGACCATCAGACTTTTTCACTGCTTGAATGAGCTTGGGGATAACTCCCTGGATGAGGAGATCAACAGGTAAGTCTTTCTCAGCATAAGATGGCAGATTGTATATGATGAAATTCCTATACATTCCTATGCAAAAGCATTATAGCATGATAACCATTTTTTTTTTTTTTGAGTAGGCTTTGTGATTTGTGACACTTCCCTAGAACACTCACAGTCTTTTAACATTGACATATGTGATTTACTATGAATGGACTCCAAAATGTATTGCCAAACTGACCTCAAGCCTTGCTTTGTTTTTGTCTCTGGCAGACGTCTAAAAAATTAAAAACTAATTCATTATGAACACACACATTAGCAAATCAGAAGTAGAATCAGAATCAGTCAGGAGTCTAAACTAGGAATCGTAGTTCAAGTCTGACTTGGTGTTAGATTAAGTAAAATCTAGTAAATGCTGTGTGACAGGAAGTTATTTTTTCATCTCTATCCAGGTTCATGAGCTCAGGGAACAAGGTGGCAACACTGACTCCAACCGAGTGTTCAGAACTGGCTTACCTGCTCACGATGTCATCTGAAGTTCTGGAGGAGTTTGATCTGAAGAAGTATCTGAGATCAGAGCAGGGGCTCAATAGAATGCTTTCTGCAGTAGAAATCTCAAGGAAAGTTTGGTGAGTAGCATGTCTGGTGAAATATTAATTTCACCATTTGTAACATAACAGAATTGTTTTTCTTTACAGTAATGTCACATTATTCAACCAAGATTAAGGAGAAGTAACTACTGTATGTACTGGTGATGTTATGATCATTTCCATGTTTATTAGGTTAAACTGGTGCTGCCTCTCTTCTGCAAGCTGTAAGCTGTTGAAGTCTGTGCTTCAAAGTAAGGACTCATACGTGAGAGAACTGGACATGAGTAACAATAACCTGCAGGATGAAGGAGTGGAGCTGCTCTGTGTGGGACTCAGAGATCCACAATGCAAACTGGAGAAACTCTGGTTAGTCAGGAGGCAAATATTACAGTGGTGCAATGTGTGTGTGTGTGTGTGTGTGTGTGTGTGTGTGTGTGTGTTGTGTGTGTGTGTGTGTGTGTGTGTGTGTGTGTATGTGTGTGTAGTGTGTGTGTGTGTGTGTGTGTGTGTGTGTGTGTGTGTGTGTGTGTGTGTGTGTGTGTGTGTGTGTGAAGTGGGGTCTATTAGACAAGACAGCCCTGGCCCTACACGCACAATTATAGTAGAAAAGATAAATGTGAAAACAGGGATCACATGAGGAAGACATTTTGACAATAACAATAACACAAAATGACCAGGAGGTGGTGGTGTTGTTATTTTACATGGCTTTGAATTTAGCCCAGCCCAGAATTTGTGTACTTTGCCATTTCAAATGCTCTTGAACCACACTTTGATACTTCTGTATCTGTAAAATGCAATGAAAATGAGTGAAGATAAATGCAAAAGCTGACTGGCACCGCTTTTAAAATGTAATCAAATATATCTTCACCAGGCTAAACCATTGTCTACTCTCAAAGTCAAGCTGTAAACTGTTGGCATCAGTGCTAGACAGTACGCCCTCCCATCTGAGAGAACTGGACATGAGCAATAATGACCTGCAGGATGAAGGAGTCAAGCTGTTCTGTGAGGAACTAAGAAATCCACAATGCAAACTGGAGACACTGAGGTTATGAGGCAATATAATGAATCAGAAAACATAACTATGTGAATAACGCAAAACACAATGACATTTTACATTATAGGCTGCACAAATAAAGGCATTTTCTAAACATTTTTTTGGAAAAACAAAAGTATTTAAAGTGTTATTTTCTTTTATCTGTGTTAAAACAGGCTAAATCATTGTCAGCTCTCTAAAAAAAGCTGTGATCAGTTGCTATCAGTGCTGCAAAGGACACCTTCCTACTTTAGAGAGCTGGACATGAGTGGTAATGACCTGCGGGATGAAGGAGTGGAGCTGCTCTGTGAGGGACTAAGTGATCCACAATGCAAACTGGTGACACTGAGGTCAGTTATAGCCTAAAGTGGAAGTCCGACATCGGTCTGAATTACCTACTAGTACTGAAACTACTGCATCAGCTGATAAGTGTAGGCAAAGAGATTGATGCAAGGAATTTACCAATACAAAACGTTTTCTTTGTACTGTAGTTGTGAACATTAAAATTCAAGCGTAACTTTTAAAAAACATATTTGTTGTTTTGGCAATCAAATTGTCTAATGTTGTAATCTTTCCTTTAGACTATCTGGTTGTCTCATAACCCACAAGGGATGTTCTGTCCTGGCTTCTACCCTCAAGTCAAACCCCTCCCACCTGAGAGAGCTGGATCTGAGCTACAATCACCCCGGAGACACAGGTGTCAGAGAACTCACAGCGAGAATGAATGATCCCAAATGTAAACTAGAAATGTGTAGGTGAGTGTTGGGGATATGGTATTTCCAGTATCATTGCCAAATAAAATATGCTCTGTAATTTAGTTTAATTTAGTCCAGTTCTACAGAATTGAATTACAGTGTTGTAGATTGAAATCTGCTTAAAGGAACATTCCACCTTTAAATGAAATTGGGTCACAGTTTTATCTGGAGTTATATGGGTAAAAGCATTTTGGTCTCAGTGCCAGCATTTTCCTAGCCTGGCTTTGCCTTGGCATGTCCAGATAGAACGTTGTGATTGGCTAAACAACCTAGAGCATTGTGATTGAATAGACAGCACAGACACCACCGATGTCTGAGTACAACCTATGGCTAAAAGCTAGCTGCACTAGCTGAGCAAATTCAATTCGCTACCGCTAGAGTACATCTAGAGTTCTAAGCTTAAGCGCAGACCAAGGGGATGGCCAAAGCCAGGCTAGCATTTTCTTAGTCTGGCAACCCTAATGTTTTCTTTAGCTTAACATAGAGGCTGGAATGTAATTTTGCCAAAGACTTGCTATCTGGCTACTGTACATTCCAGCGGCTATGCTAAATTAAAGCTAGGGGAAAAGGTAAAATTGGGTTTACCAGACTAGGAAAATGCATGGACTGAGACCAAAATACTGTTACCCACATTATATAACTCCAGGTAAGGGAGTGAAAAATACATTTTCATTAAAAAGGTGGAATATTCCTATGACATGAACGACTACAGGGGGGTTGCGTCTCAAATCACCCTATAGAAGTTGTTTCCTGATCCTTCCCTGTCTCTCTCTTGCTCATTTCTTGTTGGTCTCTATGCTGTCCAGTCAGATTAGGCAAACAGGCCTTAAAAAAATGAAGGACAACAGAAATCCTTTTACATGATTTTAAGTTATCCTTTTGATGTTTGTGTCTATAATAGTCTATTGGGAGGTATACATTTGCTTCCTGAAATATTTTGAGTTGCTGAACCTTTCTGATATTGGACATATTTTTACAATCATATCTAAACAGTATTTTTTTCTCTCTTCCTTCTGAAGGTTTGACCATGGAGGAGAGTGTCGGAATAACCCAGGGCCAAGGAAATGTGAGAAAGAGAGAAAAAGGGTGTGTGTGTGTGTGTGTGTGTGTGTGTGTGTGTGTGCGTGCGTGTGTATGTGCATGTGTATAAATTCATGTTCAGTTGTTTAATGTGTTTAGCATTGCTAATCTACTGCACACACCCCATATTTTAAAAATACTCTCTCCCGTTTCTTTTATCTCTCTCTCTCTCTCTCTCTCTCTCTCTGTGTGTGTGTGTGTGTGTGTGTGTGTGTGTGTGTGTGTGTGTGTGTGTGTGTGTGTGTGTGTGTGTGTGTTCAACATGCCCTCTCCATGTTCTGATGATGATGTTCTCTCATGTCTCCTCTCCCCTTGTGTGCAGATGCCTGTGAGCTCACACTGGACCCAGACACAGCATATAGACATCTCTCACTCTCTGAGGGGAACAGAAAGGTGACACATGTGAGAGAGGAGCAGCCGTATCCTGACCAGCCAGAGAGATTTGACTCCCTTTCGCAAATACTGTGTAGAGAGGGTCTGTCTGGACGCTGCTACTGGGAGACTGAGTGGAGGGGTGATGGGTGTGATATAGCAGTGGCGTATAAAAGCATCCAGAGGAGTAGTCACAGCAGTGGGTTTGGATATAATGACAAATCCTGGTGCCTGCATATCTATGGTAACCGCTACTCTGTTTACCACAATAATACAAAGACTGACATACCTGCCTCCTCTTCCTCCAGCTCCAGCAGAGTAGGAGTGTATCTGGACTGGCCAGCGGGCACTCTGTCCTTCTACAGCGTCTCCTCTGACATACTCACACACCTGCACACATTCTACTCCAAATTCACTGAGCCCCTCTACCCTGGGTTTGGGGTGGGGGATAAAGATGTCTCTTTGTCTCTCTGCCAGATCACATGATCTCCTAATCAGACAGGACCTTAAGAGGAGCCAAAGACTCATAGACATTCTTCTATGCTTTTGAAGCATCTTAGTTATGTATTGCATTTGATAAATCAATGCATGTCAATACATGTTGATGAACAGCATTACAGTGAATTTCATTGTAAATGCGTCTGTTATGCATATGCAATGCAATAAAATATGGTTGTGAATGTGTGTGTGTGTGTGTTACTCTCTATTTAGTTACCATTCAAATCCATATTCAGCATGGTCAGATCTTTCAAAAAAAGAGAAAAGTTGGTTTTGTTTGGAAATGTGTGTGTGTGTGTGTGTGTGTGTGGGGGGGGGGGGGTGCACTAGAAGCCTAACTGGCCTGTGACCTATAAACCTTTCCTGTTTACGAATGAGTTTCCTGTATAGATGGAGTGGGTGGGGAGTGTGGTACCATGTCAAGTGCCATATTGTGCACTGTCACATAAGATAGATCATCGTCCCTGTCCTCAAGAGGTTTGCTGAATAATGACCCTTCTTGACACTGAGGTAAGTTTTATCACAAATATGTGTGTGAATTTGTGTTTGACATACAGTAATATAGTCTTCAGTCTATGTATCACCTCAAACATCTTGACACAAACTAGACTGGGCACAAGAAAATGAAAGTGAAATGAAGTTTCCTTACCCTTATCAGGAACCAGAACTCCCCGGTGGATGAAATGATATATCTCAATGGGACATTCCCATTGGTAAAATAAATGTTTAAATAAAAACAGATCTGTTAGCATTAGCTTCCATTTCACTATTTGGGTTTTCTGGTTTCTTTTCCTATCAAACAGCACTTAACAACAGCAAGCCTTAAAATGGGATTTAAATGTAATTTATTAAAATCTAAAATACTGTACCTAACATAATGTATAACCACACCAATTAGTCCTACTATTATTTTAAACTAATTCAACATTTAATGTTTTAGCGCTTTAGCTCTCTCAAAGCTTATAGTATGGAGGAGTCTGGTAGCTTTTGACCTGGGATAGGTACAGGGTCAAAATCAGTCTTTCTTTAACCCATGGCCCTCTGATGATGAATTTGGGAAAAAGCTTTGTTTCAGTTCGAATTCAGTGCACAAGTACTTGTCCACAATTTTGTAAAACTGAAAATCATTTAATTCTATGGTGAATCTATAGTGCAGAGTTATAGTCTAGTGCAGAGTTGTTATAGTTTTATAAGGCTGTAGGTTGTGTGGCCTAGTTCTCTGTCTGGTTCTGCAGGCATTGGATTAGTCTACAACCAATCAGACCAATGATTGCATAGAAAAGAGAATGGGAATGCGTCACAGTTTGAAACCAATTAGGTGTTAAACCTGCCTCCATTGTGTTGGCATAAAGTCTTTTTGATTGGTTCCTGTCTCAGGCGAATGGGAAGGAGTGCATACAGGCCTACTTTCCAGAATGATATGCATGTGAGACCCAGGTTATAGGCATTCTGAACATTGTCAGAACTACACAATAAAACATCAACTTCCTTTTTCCTCATACTAACTCATCACTGTTCCTGTTAAAGAGTTTTCAGCCCTTGTTCTGCTTCTTTATGTGTAATTCTTCTCTGGGCACTGAGGTAAGTAGATAACAGCATAAATAATGCCAAGTTATATTTGTGTTAAAAGAGGTGGTACTATGTACAATTCAACATGAATTACGAGCAGAAACTTGGTGGTAGATTTGTTTTGAATCTTAGCCCTGTAGATTGGGCAACAATGACTGAACAGCACTTTAATAGAAATGCTATCAATACAGTAGGCCTACTGTGTAATATGGAGAGAATACATAAAGGAAACTGCTGTCTGATTTATAAAGAGTAAACAAAAGTTCAACAAAGATTACACATGCTTTTGTACCGAGTGTTGGGTAAAAATGCCTTGGAAATTGTCTATGAACATTCTATGAATTTTGAGCTGAGCTCAGATTTTTGTGAGTTTCTAAAACCAACCTAAAACACAGTTTAGGTCCAGATAGTAACAGGGCTTTGGATTCCTGGTTGTTATGAGTGAAACATATAGATCCATTACAGTTGAGGAATATGAAGCAATTATGGCTACTGATTATGAAGCAGGTTGGTTGTAAAATATCTACAAAAGGACAAAATGCTGACCAACTATATTAAAATATTAAAAGAACTGAATGTAATCGGTTGAATTGGCCAACATGAGTCAATTTAATTTCTAGGAATAGAACTTTGACTAGTTTCTTGTGAAGTATGAACTTGCACAACACTGCCCATCAGTACACTAGGTGGTGCATTTTCTATTGAATTAAGGAAGTTGTGACTTTCACAGGAGAAGACAGAAAAGTGTGATTTATTGTATTCTACATAATTAAGAAATTTGTTGCTTCAATATTTATTTAGTGATGCATGCTTTATCATTCAGGTAGTAAAAAGTTCAAAAAGTACAAAAAAAAAAAAATCCAATTATTATTTTCATGCTAATTGTAAGGATACAGCTCTACAGTATTTATACAGTACATGAGGATAACCTTTCTTAAACTGTCAAATAAGTACACTTATACTGAGCACTCTTGTGGACGCTGGTAAACTGGGGGAGAAGGTGATATCTCACAGTGCTTGTAAACATTCAAATATGTACAGTACATTTTTTCAAACATTTAGTGCTATAACACAGCAACATTCTTGAGGATGTTTTGCTTTAGCAGATATGAACTTCCACTTCATATACTTTCCATGACCTTCTTCATCGGGGACGAGAGCCCCAAAACATGTTAGTGGAATTTATAATCTAATCCTCAGTGATCCCAACGTTTTGTAAAATTTTTGCCACAGTTCCCATTAATCCTTATGGGTGATGTATAAAATGTGTTTTAATATTTTGTCATCTTGAACTTGAAGCTGGTCTTCACAAAATGGCTGCAGCCTTGAAGGATGCAGTAAGGAACACACTGGACAACCTTTCAGTGGCTGACTTCAAGAGGTTTAGGCACCACCTGAAGGACCACAGCCCAATTCCATGGGGAAGGCTGGAGAGGGCCGACACAGACGATGCTGTGGATTTGCTGGTGCAGACGTATGCCATGGAAGCTGGTGATGTCATGGTGAACATCCTGCTGAAGATGAACCACAACCAGATGGCTATGAACTTGGAGAGAGATCTGGTGAGAATGAGATGTAAGTATGACATCTTTGTCATTTTATCTCTTTCCCCTTCACTTGCGTTGTCATTCAAACGATTTTCTACATTGCTGATACTAATTTTCCAAAGGTGTTTTTTTTTTTTTAGAAGAAATTGTAGAGACAGCCAAGAGAGTGTTCTTTGTCATTTCATCAACATCTCAATGACTATGAGTTTAATTAAACTTCACTTAAAGGAATAGTCCACCTCTTTATGAAAATTGGTTATTCACCTCCTTACTTGGAGTTACATATGTGGGTAGAAGCATTTTGGTCTCAGTGCTGTCGTTTTCCTAGTATGGCATCCCCAATTCTCCCCATGTTTTAGCTTTAGCTTAGCATAGGCATTGGAATGTTGGAAGCACTCATTATCACCACATTATGTCTTAATTTTAATTATGTCTTAATTTTGATCTGTTTACAGATGTAACAAAAACATCCCTAAAGCAAACTCTTCAGAAGCTTCTGAAAAATAAGTTTTGCGTTGTCCATCAAGACTGGGGAGTTAAAAATCTACATGACATCTACACCGATCTGTACATTGTAGAGGGCCACATGGGAAGCATCAACAGTACACATGAGGTGTCAACACTTGCCATGAGACAAACTGGGAGAGGACACAGCTCAGAAGATAAACAAATTTCGCTGGCCAACATGTTTACACAAAAGGCTGCCACCAAGGTTTTGACCTTGGGTATTGCTGGTGTGGGCAAAACTGTTGCAGTGCAGAAGTTTGTCATAGATTGGGCTGAGGGAAACACAAATCAAGATATCAGCTTTATTTTTGTTCTTCTATTTCGAGAGATGAACTTGAAGACAGAAAAGTGCTGTACCCTTCTTGATCTACTTTTGTCATTCTATACGGAACTGGAAGATTTAAGAAAATTTCCTCAGTTCAGTGAATGTAAAGTTCTTTTTGTCCTCGATGGATTGGATGAAAGCAGACTCCAGCTAGACTTTGACAACTGCATTTGTAAACTGGATGAAAAGTCTTCTGTGGGGATCCTCGCAGCAAGTCTCATTAAAGGTACGCTTCTGCCCTCTGCACACATTTGGATTACAACCAGGCCAGCAGCAGCTAATATGATCCCATATGAGTGCTTCCACTTGGTGACAGAAGTGAGAGGATTCGGTGATGCCCAGAAAGATGACTTCTTTCAGAAGAACATAAAACATGAAGAGAAAGCCAGGAGAGTCATTGATTATATCAAGAAGAACAGAAGCCTCTACATCATGTGCCACATGCCAGTATTCTGCTGGATTATAATAAGTGTTGTGGATGAAATACTTGGTGATCACAGCAAAGATGAACCAGTGAAAACCTTGACGGAAATGTACATGTTGTATTGCGTTTCTGAGATCAAAAGGATGAATGAGAAATACTTAGCCAAGTGCAAGGCAATGAGTGCAAAGGAAAAAGGTCAGTTTCTTGTTAAACTTGGGAAACTGGCATTTAGACATCTGGAGAAAGGCACCATGATATTCTATGAGAAAGACTTGCTAGAGTGCAGTGTTGATGTCAAGTCTGGAACATTGCATGCAGGCGTGTGTACACAGATTTTCAATGTTGAGAGTGCTACAACTGGAGAGAAAATTTTCACGTTTGTGCATCTGAGTGTGCAGGAGTTCCTGGCCGCTCTTTATGTTCTTAACAAAAATGCAACTTGTTACCTGAGAAATCGTCTCCCTACATCATGGAGGTTGGGAATCCACTCATTATCTTCACCCTCAAGGTTTGATCTTTACAGGATTGCTTTGGAGAGCTCCTTGCAAAGTCAGAATGGACATCTGGATCTCTTTGTGCGCTTCCTCCTTGGACTTGCTCCAATGTTGGAGCCTAAAATCCGGTCACCACTAAATGTTATTCTGCCACAACTAGCAGTCAAAGAAAGAAGCATTGAGAAAACAGTTCAATGCATCAAAGGCATGGTCAGTAGAGACTGCTCGCCAGAACGGACTATCAACCTCTTCCACTGTTTGAATGAGCTTGGGGACAAGTCACTAGTAGAGGAGATCAACAGGTACTGGTAACAGAGCATTTTCATTGCAAGGCATTGATGACAAGGAACACAATTATAGGAGAACTGATAGAGGATTGAGATGTAACAATATCCAAATGTCAAAACATGAAACAAGTCCAGAGTACAATTGTGAATTTGTTTCATTTCATAGACTTAAAAATACCTTTATCAGAATACAATATATTTAATGTACTCTATACAGGATATAATAATTTTCTGCTCAGGCAAATTACTGCAAATTTGTATGCAGTCAAAAAGTTAACTTAATTTATATTTTAAATGATCCTTAGCTACTTAAATTCTACGAAGGGGCAGAAAAATTTGAATCCAGCCCAGTGTTCGGCTCTGGCTTATCTGATGTTGACATCAGATACAGATTTGAAGGAGTTTGATCTTAAGAAATTTCTGCGGTCAGAAGAGGGGCTCCACCGAATGCTTCCTGTTGTGAAAGTATCAAAAAGAGTTTGGTGAGTAACACCTGATATACAATCTATCTATCTATCTATCTATCTATCTATCTATCTATCTATCTGTCTGTCTGTCTGTCTGTCTGTCTGTCTGTCTGTCTACATGAATCACTATCTATCTTATCAACATTCTTTTTACACAGGCTCAATCAATGTCACCTCTCCAAAGCAAGCTGTGAAATGATGGCATCAGTGCTTCAAGGTTCACCTTCCCATCTGAGAGAATTGGATATGGGTAGCAATGACCTGAAGGATGAAGGAGTGGAGCTACTATTGAAAGACCTACAATGCAAATTGGAAACACTGAGGTCAGTTATGTGGCTTGTATTACATTTTAGAAAAATGTTGAAAATCCATTAATATTTGCATACTGGGAAAATGTACAGTAACATATAGGGCCTCTACATTGTTACAGTAAATGCATAAACATCCCACTTTTTTTATCCTAGCCCGTTGGAATTTTCAACTGATTGTTTGCCCAAGGTTTCAAATAGGCTTATGTCTTTGTCTCAATGGTGGTGGGAGTGTACATGTCCTTAACATAGAGACAGTAGGTCAAAGCATATGAATGAGTTTGTTTGTCTGAATGAATGAGTTTGTTTGTCTCAAGAGCATCTTCAGGGGGCTCAAAAGTATTTGCTGTCATAGGTTCCAAAATTTCTAGCCACTATGTACCCCTGTGCTGTGTCTGTGTTTGGTTCTGATTATGCAACATGGATAGATTACATTACTGTAAAAAGTAACAATAGGGTAACAATATGAGCATCAGTATTGAAGAAGAAATGAAGAAGATGTAAAAGCCATTTAAAAAAAGACCACTGTTTTTGGCTAAGCCTGCCCAATGACTCTCTAAACACTTTGTGATTCTAAACGCATTGTGATTGGTGAAACCAATGGTAATAATAAAATGATTAAAAAAAGACCGCTAAGACCTACTAAGTCCCTTTGGCTGTGCAAATCTATTTGCTCCCATTGGTGTTCATCTAGCTAATTGATAGCTACAGTGAAGAGCACAATTTTCCTTTGGGCCAGGATAAATTTATGTCTTTATATTTTTCTTTTTAAAACAGGCTAAATCACTGCCACCTGTCCAAAGCAAGCTGTGAAATTTTGTCATCAGTGCTGCAAAATAAACCTTCTCATTTGAGAGAACTGGACTTGAGTGACAATGAGCTGAAAGAGGAAGGAGTGGAGCTGCTCTATGAGGGACTAAGAAATCCACAATGTAAGCTGGAAACACTGAGGTCAGTTACAAGGAATGATGGAATAAACTAACAATGAATGGTGAAATGGATGGATACAATTTTGAATACAATTTTCCTTCTTAACCTGGTACTAATACTATCCTCATACTTGGGTTTGTTTAACAGGTTAAATCATTGCCTCCTCTCAAAAGCAAGCAGTAAAATGATGGCCTCAGTGCTACAGAAGAGTCCATCTCATCTCAGAGAACTGGACATGAGTAGAAATTACCTGCTGGATGAAGGGATGGAGTTGCTGTGTGTGGGACTACGAGATCTACAATGCAAACTTGAGAAACTGAGGTCAGTTAGAAGGAATGAAATTTGTTATTGTACGTTGAAGGACAAAATCAGAATAAAGTTTGGTACAACATACACTAGGCCAAATTTGTGAAATAGCAGAGCCAAACTAAAACATTTAATTGTCTTTGTGGACTTTAGTTCACTCTTGAATACCATGATCCTAGTTGCACGTCTGGCTCTCCAATGTGCCTCACACCAACTGCAGGTGAATATAGTAGGGTAGATATGTCTTGGGTCATTAGCACTGGTGTTCCACAAGGCTGTGTTCTGTCTCCCTTGCCTTTCTCCTTGTACATGAAACGCTGCTTCTCCTCTCACCAGTCCACCGTGCTCTTAACGTTTGCTGATGGCCAGGGGTGGACTGGCAATATGGCACACAGGGCAAATGCCCGGTGGGCCCAGGCGCGCGGGAAGGTGTTTTGTGTAGGGGGGCTGGGGGCTGGGCCGTTAAATGTGACGTCACTTTTTTTATTTTTTTTTTTTTTAAATCGCCAACATCAGAAAAACTTTGTCTGTCTCTGCTATTGAATAACTATTGGCTGTTGTAGGGTGCGTATTCTAGTGCGACAGCGGGTAGATAGGCCTATACCCTAATGTGCCAAACATTTTTCCAGGAGATGAGTCGCAGCGCAGTTCTTCTGCTGATTGCGCATACCACTAATGGCATAGCCTACATAGGCCCTACAATGCCTATCTAGAAGTGATGAGTGATTGTTGTCTGAATTGTTTGTCTATATCTGTTCAACATCCATCGTCATTTAGAGACAAAATACGAGTCAATCAAATACGTTCATGATTTTAATCGGTTAGAAATCCGAACAAGGTAGCCTACTTTTGCAAGGGTCTTTTAAAATAGGCTATAGCCTGCCAAACCGAATCTCCACCTGTTTTTTATCTTCTCAGTAACCTAAGTTTTCCGTGTAACATAGATAGCCTAGGTAGGGTATATCTGAGAGAACCTCAAATAAAGCGCAGTGACAGGGAGAATGTTCGTTCAGTCGGAGACCCCTGCGCACGTCTTCTATCTCCACTGCTTCGCTCTCATTTCTCAACCCAACATACCGGTATTTCTCTCTCTTTCCCTCGCTTGCTTTCACTCATTGCAAATTAGATTAGTTGTAGTGGTAGCTCAGTTAAAGCAAAAATATTTCTACTAACTTATTCGATCCAACCAGTGGCGCATGTTAATAATATGTTTGTGGACGTTTGTCTTGTCTGTCTGTGCGCAAAATACCTTGAAAAGTTCTGGAGCCTACAGAAATTGTCGGGCAGTGCGGATAGGCTATGAGGACAAGGAACACATAATTATATTTTGGTGGTGAATGCTCACGAATAATGAACTTTATCCATTCAAGACATAACAGCTTACGTTGTCTTGTCTTTTGGTTAATAATTGAGATGAAGCTGTTATTAAATGGCGATAGATACTATGCAAAATGCGAAAAACATTAGAACTAAGAGTAGGCCTGTGAGTTTTTGATAGTCAATTTTGAGAACAGATCTTTTCCTCTTTTTCGTGGACACACTGGCCTTCCAAACTGCTGTCAGACGTGACCGAACAGTGCGCTCTCAGAGAATTGCGGTCAACGTTGAGGAGGTTAGGAGGAGGCATTCTCTTGTTAATAGCTGGGCTATATGGGTCAGCCTATCCACTAGAGCCTTCTGAACTATTGGACACAGTAGTTAGTCTATTAGTGGATGTATACATATTTTTATTTTCATTTAGGAAGGGTCGGATAAAATGCGGAATTTTCTATGCTTGATAGCCTAAAACAAAGTCCGGACCATTGATCACGCTTCTCAGGAATTCTGATAGGCAGCCTACCTGTTGTGTCAGTTATCCTACTAGCCTCCTTAGTTTAGTCTTGCACTCTGCTTTATACAAGTCATGTCTGAAATTTAATGATTGATTTGGAGTGAATCAATAAATATCAAACCTAATCGCAGCCCCCTCCAGGGGGGCTGACGCTCTGACATAGGGGGCTGCAGCGTACGCAGCCCCCTATGTTCCCGCGCGTATGGGTGGGCCAACACAGTATTTGGGCCGACGGCCCTGACATTCTCACTGTAACTGTAATCTAATGGTCTAACCAGTATGGTGGGCTGGTCTTATTCGAAATGCCAGGGCCGATTTTTTGTCCCAGTCCGCCCCTGCTGATGGCACACACCCTCTACGGACTCACCTCACCTGGAGATGAATCTGTATAAATTCTATTTGGCTCAATATTACAGTAAAACCCTCCCCCTACATGGCGCATGTAGACATCTTGCTACCCCTTTTTTAGTTTTGTATGTTAATTATAATCCAATGTATTAGAAAACATACAAATTAATTATTTTTGTCTATAGCTTATACAGTAAGGGCCCAAGTAACTGGTATTGTGTACACCATTCAGTGTCTGTATACCTATCCTCACTTTTTTCATAAAACAGACTAAATCAGTGTCACCTCTCACAAGCAAGTTGTAAAATGATGGCATCTGTACTGAAAATATCCCCTTCCCATCTGAAAGACCTGGACATGAGTGACAATGATCTGCAAGATGAAGGGGTGGAGATGCTCTGTGTGGCACTACGAGATCCACAGTGCAAACTGGAGACATTGAGGTCATGTTACATCTGATGCGTTTTACTTTACATTTTCCCTCCAATGATGCCATATTTAGGAAACCACAAATCTTTGAATTTGAGCGCAGTATCTATTTATAAAAACATGTGTTGTTTAGTTGTTGAGAGAGTGGCTGGTTCAACCCCAATTCAAATCCAGGAAAAAAATGTGGATGGAGAAAGTTGAATTTAACAAAAAATTAACATCTTTGCCACTGCTTAACCTTATTGTGTGTTCAATTCATTTGTATGCTTGCTGTGTGCATGTCACTATTCATGGATAGGTGAAAAATAGCTGAAAGACATAGGGGTAATGTCTTTCAGGGATCAAGATATCTATTCTTACCCATACTATATCTGTACTTGTTTAACAGGCTAAACCAGTGTCGGCTCTCGAAAGCAAGCTGTGAATTGATGGCATCAGTGCTGCAAAGGACACCTTCCCATTTTAGAGGGCTGGACATGAGTGACAATGACCTCCAGGATGAAGGAGTAGAGATGCTCTGTGTGGGACTTAGAGATACAAATTGCAAGCTGCAGACATTGAGGTCAGTTATGATCTGTTACATCAAAGGCAAACATTCAGTGTGAATCGTGTAAATAGTGAATTGTGTAAATTGTGTTTCAAAATAAGTTACAGGCTACAAACTACAAACTACAAAAACCACAACCAAAATGGCTGAATTTGCAATACATTTAATTGACATCATTTGCCTTGTTTCAGACTGCCTGGTTGTCTGATCACATGCAAGGGCTGTTCTTTCTTGGCCTCTGCCCTGAAATCAAACCCCTCCTTCCTGAAAGAGTTGGATCTGAGCTTTAATCACCCAGGAGACGTAGGTGTCAGAGACCTCACAGACAGACTGAGTGATCCTAATTGTAGACTGCAGGTTTTAAGGTGAGTATAGGGGATTAAATCTAAAAGTACCGTAAAGGAGAATGAGGGATTGGGGGATTACTTCATATTTGCAGTTATCCATTTCTGTGCTTTGTGTGAAAACTAGATTCTGTAGTGTTTCAATATGGTTCCTTCCCTATAATAAAAATGGACACATTGAAAGTAGTGGTCATTAGTATAGTGTTCTCAGTGGACCAGTTGCTAAATCACCAAGGCCATAGGAAATGGAAGTTTTAGTGTTTTAGTTAAAGATAGTAGTTTTAGTGTTCCCAGACCTTGGTGACCTTAGTCCAGTGGTTCTCAAACTTTTTCTGTCATTCCTCACTTTGGGAGGCAGAGAATTTTCACGCCCCACCTGGAAGGCTCCATTTGCGCACAATACATGTAGGCTATCTCCATGAGTAATTCTTTGCAAGTACAGGGTTTTTGTCAATGTTAGAATTTTCATGTTACTAATTCAAAGCCAAATTTCTCTTGAACCCTGTGAGGGTTTTGGACTTTGTCTTGTTTCTAGTTCTCCTGTGCTTTCTGTGTGTCTAGTTTGTGTCCTAAGTTTCTAGTGTTCACCTGTGTTCTGTCTTCCTGTGTTCCATGTGCTTCTGTTTACCTTGTGTCCACGCCCCCGTGTATCTCCTGTGTCTTCCTAGTTTGTCACGTGACCGTCTAGTTCCTGGTTTGTCATGTGATCCTTGTGTTTCCTGTTTTCGTTCCTAGTTCTTGAGTTTCTAGTGTCTTTGCCCCTCACCTGTGCCTCATGATTTGATTATTGTTTCTAGTCTCGTGTTCACCTGCCTCTTGTTGTCATTTGTTCCCTGCCCTCCTGTGCCTTGTTAAGTCCTGTGTATTTAAGCCCTTGTGTTTCCTGTGCTCTTTGCCGTGTCATTGTGTTTGTCAAGGTCTTCATGTTCTGTCTAAGTAAATTCTAAAGTATCTCAAGTCTCTAGTCTCGAGTTGTCTCAAGTCGTCTCAAGTCAAGTTCCTGTGCCTGGATTTGGGTTCCCAAAACCCTTGCTTTTGTGAGATCCTGACAAACCCTCATCACAGCAACTGGCAAATAACACCATTGATAAGCTCAATTTACTGTCATATGCGCTTATCTGACAAATAGCTGTGAATTTGGGGGGCATGGTGCGACCGTTGATCAATCGCAAAGAGATGTCTCGCGCCCCATCTATCATGTGTCAGGCGCCCCACTAGTGGGGCCCGCCCCACAGTTTGAGAAACACTGCCTTAGTCTAATTAGCTAATAAATATTGATTGTAGAAAAAGGATTTCCACCATACCTTTACAAACTAACATTTTAGTCATGCCTTCCTTCCTTTTATCTTACTATATTGGAAAAAAATAGCAGCAATGTAGGAAAAATGTAAAAAGAAAATAGTTATTTTATAGTAAATTAATTTTCTCTTCTCATTGTTTTAAGGTACAATCATGGTGGAGAATACAGGATTAAGCCTGGACCAAGAAAATGTGAGTAAACGCTGATCTTTGAAATTTTTTTATGAATACAAGAGGAATTTGAGGTGTGTGTGTGTGTGTGTGTGTGCGTTTGTTTGACATGCGCTCATCATATTCTGATGATGTTCTCTCCTCTCATCTTGTGTGCAGATGCCCTTGAGCTCACACTGGACCCAAAAACAGCACACAGACATCTCTCGCTCAACCAGGAGAACAGAAAGGTGACAGGAGTATTTGATGAACAGCTGTATCCTGACCACCCAGAGAGATTTGTCTACTCTGAGCAGGTTCTGTGTAGCGAGGGACTGTCTGGACGCTGCTACTGGGAGGCTGAGTTGAGGGGCGATAGGGCTGAGGTAGCAGTGGCTTATAAAGGCATCAAGAGGAAAGAAGGGAGTGATGACAGCTGGTTTGGATCTAATAACAAGTCCTGGTGCTTGTGTTGCTATGGTTTCAGTTACACTGCCAGGCATAATAACAAGGAGACTGTCATACCTGCCCCCTCCTCCAGCTCCAGCAGAGTAGGAGTGTACCTGGACTGGCCAGCAGGCACTCTGTCTTTCTACAGCGTCTCCTTTGACACACTCACACACCTGCACACGTTCCACTCCACATTCACTGAGCCCCTCTATCCTGGGTTTTGGGTTGGGTATGACTCCTCAGTGTGCCTGTGCCAGATCACATGATGTGCTCATCCTGTAGCAATACCAGAGTCACCTGAATAAAACTGTCTTATAAATAAAAAGGCTGATAATGAAGGTAGTCATGGAGGTATTTTTCTGTGTTTGTTTGGGTGTCTTTGTATGACAACAGGGCGCAGGCATGTGCACAGATGAAAGGCACTTGACTCTAAAACAAAACACACAAGGCGTTGCCTAGAGAGTTAGGAAGAACAACGGAAAAACAAGAAGTGAAACTTAAAGCTTAAACTCAAACTTAAACTCATTTGAAGAAGAAATCGTGTCATGTGCTTTAAGTTAGCATGTGATATAATCTCACAAATTGCTGGGGTTTTTTTTAAACTATTTGTACATTTACCCCCACGCACCTGCACCACATGTGCAAATGACAAATGCTCATCTCTGTTCCATGGGTGATAGGGCATTTAGTGTGGCCCTAATCTCTGGAACTCCCTTCCTCTTACACCAAGTCCCTTCCTCTCACACTACGGGGAGAGAAAAGAGTGAGATGCATCATAATTTGAAACTAGAAAATGGTCAGGGCCAAGGTTCTGGTGTTTACAGATGGATGTGATACTGTAACTGTCAGTAGTGAGGAATTCTTTAAAAAAATTCCTTTTTCCAGATCCTGATCCGGATCATCGCCAAAATTATATCAGTTCTTCCTTCTATTGGGCAAAGGCAAACTGCTGGTAAAAAAAATTCATGCAAATCTGTCAACAAATGTTGCCGTAAAGTTGCTAACAAACAGACAAACAAACAAACGGACAAACTAATTCTGGCGGAAACATAACCTTCTTGGTGAAACTACATGTTAAACCTGCCTCCATTGTGTTGGTGTGAAGTCCGTTTTTGATCAGTTCCCTATCTCAGGCGAAGGAGAAGGAGTGTGCTGTAGATAGGCTTCCTTTCCAGACTCAAATTTGATACTACTTGACACGAAAAGCTGAGTGTACACTCGTTTCTATCTCGTAGAGCCAGGTGAACCTGCTGCTATTGTTAATGCCATTGGCATTAGTGTTCACACAGTGACAGGACATAACACCTGTCTTTACCAGATTCAACTGAGCATATACACTTATAGCATTTCATGCACATAGCCTATTGCGTGTGAGAACCAGGCTATGGGCTGTCTGAGCATTGTCAGAAGTATATCCATACACAATAATGAATTGACTTCCTTTTTCCTAATACCAACTCATCACTCTTCCTGTTCAAGAGTTGTGTTTTCAGCCTTGTGACTTCTTTATTTGCCAACCGTCTCTGGACACTGAGGTATGTTGATCACAGTATAAATAATGTCAAGTGATGTTTGTGACATGTTAAAAGAGGTATTATAGTATATAGTTATAGTTATATAAGTATAATTCAACATGGAGTTACAAACAGGAAAAGCTTTGTTTTGATTAGCCCTGTGCAATGGATTGTATGAATTATACTGAAAAGCACTTGAATAAGAATGCTGTTAACACAGCAGCCCTACTGTGTAATATGTTGCCTATGAATGAATGCTCTTTGAACTTTGAAATGAACACAGAATTTTGTGAGGTGAAACAGGTATACAGATCCACACCAGTTGAGGATAGCAGTGAATATGAAGTGATCATGACTATTGATTAAGAAGCATGTTTATTTAAAAATATAGAAAAAAAATAGAAGTTCTCACTCACAGTGTTTTTTCCTTCAAAATGAAAAAAAAGAATGAATGGAATCAATTAAAATGGCGAACATGTTTGTTGTGTAGGAACAGACTACTTTGTAGTTCATGTTACTTGCACTCGCATGAATATCAAAATAAGAGGAAGTTGTGAATTACGCAAGAGAAAGTGAACCAAGAGCATATGGCTGTTTTTAATGTTTCTACTGATTATTAAGCTGTGATGCATGTTGTTTGTTATCAGTCAGGTTCAATTCAAATTATTTAATTATTCAATTAATATTTTCATGTTAATTGTAAAGATACCTATCTATACATTTGTGCTTGTGGATAACCTATCTTAAACTGTCAACAAAGTATAGTTATTGTCTTGATGAGGACATTCATATAAGAGTATCTGATTCAAACTAATTAAATGTCATGTTTGGTATTTAGATCATAAACTCCTGTTCATTAATGTGTTATAAATATGAAATAAACCATTTTTGATAGAGACACTAGAGGTTTCATATGATACCTAAACTTTCTCAGGATGTAAGCTAATTTAACCCTACTAAAAGTAAGTCCATTAAAACCAAATGAATATGTAAATGTAATTCTGTTTGTGAAATGTAGAAATTAGGGACAAGTCATAAGGGACACATCATCATTGAAACAGGGCTAGCCAGATGGGAAGCTCTCTCTCCATGAGCAAAGGACAGAGGTAATGTACTATACATAGAATAAACACAAGAAAAAACGTGACATATATGAAAACATGCAAAATAAGGGAAACAACATGAGTCAAACTAGGACAGTTTTTACATCATAAAAAAGCAGTTATTTCTCAATAGCCAGAATCCCAGGCCCTTGTAGCCTACAAAGCATGGACCAAGGGCCTGGTTATGACCAGGCTAATCTCAGTTAGAAAATATGTGATTGAATTCAGAGTAGCTTCTTGTGTTTTATCAGCCTGTTTTATGTCTATTGTAAGCCTATGGAGTTATACTACTGGTGACTAGGGTAAACATCTCGACTAACAGTTCTCTACAAAACCTGCAGCGGCAAGATATGAATTATCTACATGAACTCCAACGCACCATTTGTAACCGCATCCCCTGAAGCAGGCCTGGCTCTAGACATTTCGCTGCCATAGGCCAAATTTCATTTTTGACCCCTTTTTCCTAGAAATATAAGAGACAAACTGAAGAAATATTGAAATAACTGTTATGTGATGCCCCCCTGATATTTGGTGCCCTAGGCGATCGCCTAGTTTGTCTATGCCTGGAACCGGCCCTGCCCTGAAGGCAGATAGTGGATCTGAAATCCCAGTTGCCCTGTCACACAATGACCACAGCCCAGAAGGACGTACTGAGGAACACCCTGGACAGCCTGTCAAGGACCGACTTTAAGAGGTTTAAACACCACCTGAAGGACCAGGGCCAAATACCATGGGGGAAACTAGAGAAGGCTGACACAGATGACACCTTGGACTTGATGGTGGAAGTGTACACCATTGAAGCTGGTGATGTCATGGTCACCATATTGAAGAAGATGCACCACAACCAGATGGCCATTGACTTGGAGGAGAATCTGAAACAATGTAAGTGTGTAGCTTTCAGTACCTGGTAAACAGTGTTGAGGGATACAGATTGCATAATGCAACAAACGGGCCAATGTGTGTACACCAAATATCTGTTCGAGGACAGATTTTGGTGTGAACCGGGTATAACAGTCTGATTTCCTCAATCTTTGCATTTTCCCAGTAGGCAATGTTTGCAACACTGCATGTTTGATCCCCCAACTCATGCGAGCCACATTGGATGATCTGTCTAATAGCGACCACAAGAGGTTCAAGATTGTATTGAAGGAAAAATCTGAAATCCCTTGGGGAAAACTAAAGGATGCGGACACGGAAGATATTATGGAGCAAATGGTGCAAAGATACTGTGCGGAAGTCTTACCTGAGATGATGTTGACTATCTTAGGAGAAATGAAGATGAACAAGCTGGCCAAAGACTTCAAGAAGAATCTGGACCAAGGTAAATTCTGATTTTTGTTGTACCAAACATTTTCATTGTTTTTCCTAATGCCATCACTTAGACCCATGAAACAGTTGTTGATATAAATTGTATTTATCATGTTAGCCTAATTTGAAATCATAATTTTATTACTGTTAACCAGGGTTGACTTTTCCCATGCCAATTTCTATCTTTGTCATGTCTTCCATTCTCTCTGTTCTCTCTCTCTCTCTCTCTCTCTCTCTCTCTCTCTCTCTAAGTGGAAGGCCAGCACTGTTCTCCAAGTCTGGTTGGAGGAGGTGAAGGGGCCAATGTGGGCATGGTTTCTCTCCATGAAGGGATGGTGAACACCCCAGCCATGAATGAAAGGAGAGCACCTGTGACAGAGGAAGTAGAAGGTAAAATAATAGTTATCACCCAGAGAAACAGTTTCCTAATTAGCTGAAACGACATCTGTTATTCCCAGATAATAGCTAGCCTTTGGGAGTCTACTTTCACTTGAAAATAGTCAACCAAACAGGCTAACTTCTTTTAAAAATCAATCGCATGCTTTTATGTTCTTAAACACTTGCTTATTTTCAATAGACTATATGCATGAGTTGCAACTGGGTGATAACGGCCTTCAAGGTGTCACCATATAGAAGGGTGACCACGGGTCCCCGAATTTCGACAGGCCTGTCCCCTTATTATGGCCTGTCCCCGAAAATGTCCCCGATTTTGGCCTTGTACCGACCCCTCCTGTCTGAATGGCAAAGGTCCAGGAAAAAACATAACATGCAGCCAGGTGCAACTGAGTTACAGTTTTAATCCATGTCTTATTGAGTTGCCACCTGTCTGGTTTTTGATTGGCTCTTCCTTCTTTTAGGATGTCTGATCAGTCCATGTCATCGGTCAGACATATGCGCCAAAATCATCTTACCATAAAGGGAATTAATGGACTTGGCGGAAGCACCACGTTGTGCTGTTCTTTGCTTCCACCTCGGCCGTAATTTACACACTTCCCACTGAGTTGACCATTGTTAACATTTTATTCATTCAAGGCGAGAGAACAACAATGTATTTAACTTTGTACTAGTCAGTTCCCTTCAGTTCCTATGCCACTCCTGCTTTGTGCCTTTTCACAAACCACAGCTGCGGCAATACCTGCTGCCAAAACCACAACAACTCATTTTATGGGTAACACTTTGCGGTAAGGGTACATGAATTATCATGAATTCATGCATGACTTAATGTTTTTGTTCAAAATAATTTGATATAATTTGATATAATAAAAGTACTTATTTAGCCTACTTTGGCCTAGTTCCTCATATCTATCCCATACGTCAACTAAATTTTACCAATTTAACCATGTCAACACTTTAGTTGAGGGGGCACAAACATGATGGATTCATCATGATCATGCTAATTAATCATGACTCATGCTAATTAATCATGACTCATGATGATGTACCCAGAGTAGGATTTCAGCAGGAGGTCATTAATGACAAACAATGAATTCATGTTAATTCCTGATAACTCATTAGACTTAGAAGTAGAAGTAATGCATGAACCATGAATTTATCATGAATGATTTCATGCATGAATTCATAATAATTCATGTACCCTTACCGTAAAGTGTTACCATTTTATGTTCCTTAAATGCACATATTATCTTTGAAAATACTGTATATTACACCTCTAAAAATTTTATCACTTCTCCCTTCATAAACTTTTCTCGATTCCTTTTCTTTAGCATGGACAGTTCCAAAAAAGTTGTCACTGAAAATGAAGCTTCAGGCCCACCTGAAAAACAGGTTTTCTACTGTACACCAGGAGTTTGGAGACTCCAGAGTACAGGACATCTACACTGAACTTTATATCGTAGAGGGACGCACAGGAGGGGTCACCAGTGACCACGAAATTTCGACAATTGACTCCAGGCAAATTGGCAGTAGACCAAACTCTGATGATGAACAAATAAAACTGACAAACATATTTACAGCTAAATCTGCCACAAAAATTTTGACTTTGGGAATTGCTGGAGTTGGGAAAACTGTTGCAGTACAGAAGTTTGTCATGGACTGGGTTGAGGAAAGAGCAAATCAAGATATAGACTTCATTTTTGTTTTTTGTTTCGGGAGTTGAACTTGAAAAGGAGAAGGCACTACAGCCTTTTTGATCTTATTATGTTATTCCATCCGGATCTTAAAGATTTGGAAAAGTTCCTTGAATTCAGTGAAAACAAAATACTGTTTGTTTTTGACGGATTGGATGAAAGCAGACTCAAGCTGGACTTCAACAGTGAAGTTGAAGACACAATCTCTGACCCTGGAGAAAAATTATCCATGGATGTTCTCATTTCATGTATCATCAAAGGTATACTTGTACCCTCTGCACTCATCTGGGTCACAACCAGACCAGCAGCAGCCAGTCTGATCCCACGTGAGTGTTTCAACTTGGTGACTGAAGTACGGGGATTCAATGACCCCCAGAAGACTGAGTTTTTTAAGAAGAATATCAAGAATCCTCAAAAGGCTGACAGAGTCATTAACCATGTTAATGCCAACCGAAGCCTTCACATTATGTGTCACATACCAGTATTTTGTCGTATCATTGCCAGTGTATTAGAGGACATACTTGAAGGTCGGAATAAACAGGAACCCCCCAAAACCTTGACTGAAGTATACTTATCATTCTGTGTCTTTCAGATCAGTAGAATGAATGAGAAATACTGTAAAAACATGAGTCAACAAGAAAAAGGGCAGCTCCTCGTTAAGCTTGGGAAATTAGCGTTCAGACATCTGGACAAAGGCACCTTGATCTTCTATGAGAAAGACCTGAAGAAGTGTAGAATTGCTGCAAACTCTGGAGCTGTGGAAGCTGGTGTTTGTACACAAATCTTCAAAAAGGAAGATGCTATAACTGGAGAGAGCATTTTTAGCTTTGTGCATCTCAGTGTACAAGAATTCCTTGCAGCACTCTATGTTCTTCATGAAGGTGTTCGTTGGACAAATCCTTTCCTCAAGTCCCAGAAGGCCAAATTCAACTGGCTGTTTACACACTCCAGGCTTGACCTTTACAAATTTGCTGTGGATAAAGCCCTGCAGAGTCAGAATGGACATTTAGATCTCTTTGTGCGTTTTCTCCTTGGTCTGACTCCAATGTTGGAGCCTAAACTCCGTTCACCACTGAACGTGGTGCTTCCACAGTTAGCTGTCAGAAAAATGTGCATCGCTGAAACAGTGCAGTACATCAAGGAAAAAATCAAAGAGGACATCTCAGCAGAAAGAACCATCAACCTTTTCCACTGCTTGAATGAGCTAGGAGATAACTCCATAGTTGAAGAATTAAACAGGTAAATATTTTCACTGTATTTCACTATATAAAATATAAAGGATGAAGGATGAACCTTAATAAACAGTGAAAAAATCTGGTCTAGGGTGACAACCCACGGGCTATAATTGTCAAACAAACTAAATTATAACATAAAAAGTCCTCCGTTTAACATTGCAGACTTGTTTAACATTTTCATTTCATACTTTGTTGTATAGATACATGAGCTCAGCTGAAAAGGAAACAAACCTGACACCAGCCCAGTGTTCAGCTCTGGCTTATCTGCTGCTGATGTCTGATGAAAACTTGGAGGAGTTTGATATATGGAAGTATGTGAAATCAGATGAAGGGCTCCACAGAATGCTTCCTGTAGTGAAAGTCTCAAGGAGAGTTTGGTGAGCAATAGATCTTTTCATGAACTCTCATTCAAGTATTTCTTAATTAACTTTATTAACACTTAGTGAAACTATTTATTTTTTTACATTGTATTGTTTATATGTAATATTATTCGCTACCTTAACATAACTTAACATAAAAGCACAACAGGCTTACCGTGGTCCACCAAGAGTTTTTTTTTTTTTCTTTTAAATAGGCTAAAACAGTGTTGCCTGTCCAATGCAAGCTGTAAGTTGTTGACATCAGTGCTGCAATGCACACCTTCTAATCTGAGGGAACTAGACTTGAGCAACAATTACCTGAACAATGATGGAGTGGACCTGCTCAGTGTGGGCCTCATAGATCCTCAATGTAAACTGGAAACATTAAGGTCAGTGTCAAGGCAAATACCAAAGACTGAGTCACAAATTTGTAAATACATGTCCAGGATGTATGTATTTGTTTGCCCCCCCCCCCCCCCAGCTAAATATTAGCTGACTATTCAACCTATGTTATATAACATTTCCTGATTATTTATAACATTTCCTGGTTATTTTTCATACAGACAGCACTTACTGAAATTGAATAATGGGGTTATTGGTTGACTAAACCCAGATTTCTCTTTAAGTGTTTTTTTTCCGAAAGTGTTTAAGTCTTTAGGCCTAAGTGGGGTTTTTTCCACTGAATGGTGTAAACTGTGTTTTGAACAGGCTTAATCATTGTCTCCTCACTGGAGCAAGCTGTAAAATGATGGCATCAGTGCTGCAAAGAACACCTTCCCATCTGAGAGAACTGGATATGAGTGAAAATAACCTGCAGGATGAAGGAGTGGAGCTGCTATGTGTAGGGCTAAGAAGTCCACAATGTGAGCTGGAGAAACTGAGGTCTGTTATGAGGAAACAATATTTGGCATTTCCAATTCTTCCGGATCATTTTAATACAAATGAGACGTTCTCCTAGCCTGGCGAATGCCAAACTTAAATCACAAGTGATATTTAGTCTGGGGACCTACCTATTGCATTTCTCGTAGCTGAAGCATCGTTTACGATTGTCCAGAGCCGTTTATTGGGCGCTACGAATGTCTATCATAGCGTCAGTACATACCTCGGAGCCAATACCAGAGCCACCACGTGACGTAAAATGCAATCGGGGGCCGTACAAATCCCTTTTTGTTCTGCGATTGGATACCGAAAGTAAGCGAGAAAAACGGCCATGGTCACCATGCTGCTTTGCAGAGTGGAATGAAATAAGCGTGCAAAGGAGCATGGGAACTCCCAGGCTAACGTTCTCCTTAATCTAATTGATAACTTCAATTTAACACATATAAAAGGTCCAACTCACTGTCATGGTCACACCCTTGTCTCTGCGACTGACATGGACTTGGACATCATCTGATCATTGATGTGTTTTCTCTGATGTCTGTATGCCTCCCCCTAACCCAAGTAGGCCAGTGACCATATCAAAGAGAACCATAAGCAATGATAATGGCGCTCTCTTCCAGCAAGCACTATCACAGGCACCGAGTCAAACATCTGACTCAGCCAATGACCTAGTGAATATTTTTAACTGCCCAATGACTCAAATTATGGAGACTATTGTTCCCTTGAATTGTAAGAAAGTCACTGAAAAACAGATTTCAACATGGGAATCCTGGAAATTGTAAATCTTACAGTCAAGCTTCTAAAGAGAGAAAGCTGGCAATCAGAAATGAAAATGACGCAAATCTAAACTTCACGTTGACTACCTAATTCTTAAAGAGGCGCTCCAACTGATGGATGCAATAAATTTGCATCTTTTTTCAAAAACAAGATTGATAAAATTCGCAATAATATAACATCCCAGGTGTTATTAATGGTTTCTTAAGTATATTGTGGTAGGCCATCTAAGTGAGACTTGTCAATGCTTTACAAACCATTTACATATGACTTATTAAGGTTTACATTATTGAAGCATTTCAAAATGGCCTCTGCAAGTCAATGAATTTATAAAATAAGATAAAAAGTCATTTATAAATGTTTTACGAAGCATAGACGGGTTTCACTTTAGAAAAGCTCCCAAAATATACTCAACTAATGAGTTGTAACTCTTTGAGTTAATCATGAATTCCATTGTTGGTGTTTGTAAAACATTTATTTACACACAAACTACTTTTACTAAATGTCTGGGAAGTCTTGTTAGGCAAAGCAGTTTATTTGCTAACTGATCTTACCATTTACAAATGCTTAGTATCTGTTTGATAATGGAAATATACCCACATTAAGAAATAACACATAATATATTTAGTATATGGTGAAATATTACATGTCTAGTTAAAAGCTAGTTCATAATAACATACCAATTTAAAATATTGTTAACAATGGGCTTTGTTCATGAGTACTGATGCATTTACTAATGATTCGGTATCTAGTAGTTTATAAATGATAAGGAAATAACTAGCAAGAGTAACTTTTTGTAAATTTGTTTCAATAAACCGTTTTATTGTCTTATTATTTTATTTAGTCTTACTTGCAGGGTGTAGGCAATACTGTATGTTTTGTATGTTTTATTATTCTACAGAATAGCCATATGTAATCTCAGTGCTGAAGCCTGTGAGATGTTGGGTCATGTTCTTCTGTCCTCAAACTCACTGGTAGAGCTGGACCTGAGTGGGAATGACTTGGGAGATGAGGGAGTGAAGTTTCTCTCCATGGGACTTGCTAGTGGTTACTGCAAACTGCACAAATTAAGGTTTGTAGCGCAAAATCTCTATTCCTCATAACATAAATATCAGTGCTGTCAATTTGACGGCGTTAAGGCAAACCCATTTTAACACCGTCAATTGTTTTGTCAAGTGTTATTTTCAGATAGTTTCTGAAGATTCATCACCGTTCCATATCAATGCTGGTTAGAATGGCAACTATAACAACAGTAAACCGCGGATATACTGTCTTCTATACAAAATAGTTACCAAATGAACATTTTTTTTTTAAATGGAGCCTTGTGTTTCTTTTATGTTTTAAACATTTGGATAGTATTTTGACGTTTCACTGAGAGCCAAGTTAGGAGTAAATTTTAGTTTCTTTATGAGTAAGTACTTTTTGACTGGCTTTCTCTGTATGTATTTGTTTCTGTGTCATTCAGTCTTTCTTGTTGCTGTATCTCAGAAGATGGCTATGTTTGTCTGGGTCTTGCCCTGATGTTGAACCCCTGTTTGCAAGATGTGGATGTGGGCAACAATGATCCTGCAGTATCAGAATCAGCACAGGGGTTTTTATCTGCAAGACTGAATGATCCCCACCATAAAATCAAAGACCTCAAGTATGTTTTACAAGAACTGGAAACTCATAATAATTTTTTGGGAATATTTTGAAAGTTTCCTTCACTGTCCTTCAAGTAATTAGATGAACAGTGATGCACAATGATGATTGGTACAATCAAGCATTCTGCAGCAAGTTACTCTCTCATTCTGTAGCATTCTGATTCTTGATTTTGGTGAATGACAATAGTAAATATGATAAATGACAATAGTGAATATGAGGCCTTTTAAAGCCCTCTTAAAATGTTTCTGCTCTTATTCATAGCCATGTTTGTTTAACAGACTAAATAAGTGTCATGTCACTGAAATAAGGTGTGAAATGATGGCATCAGTGCTGCAAGGGGTACCTCATCTGCGAGAACTGGACATGAGTGGCAATGACCTGCGGGATGAAGGTGTGGAGCTGCTTTGTGCGGGATTAAGAGATCCACAATGCAAGCTGGAGACACTGAGGTCAGTCGTACAGAATGCCTACTTGATAGCTGAGATTCTGTTCAAGTAATTTACCAGGAGCACTTTTAAAGTGGGGATGCAAGAATAAAGAAGCTGGGGTGCCGTGGCTTAGTGGGCTAGAGCGTCATACCATTACTCCGGGGACCTGGGTTCGATCCGACCCCATCTCTCTCTCCCACTTGTTTCCTGTCCACCTCTATACTGTCCTATCCGATTAAAGGCAAAAAGCCCCAAAAATATCTTTAAAAAAAAGAATGAAGAAGCTACAGGGGGTTTGTGTTTCTCGCTTTATGTTTCACACACGTTGTTGAGGCATTAATCACATGAGAAAATTAAATTATCTGTCAGTCTCAGATACTGTATGTTGATCTCTCTTTTGATAACTAGTGTTCTCCTCTCAGATTATCATCATCTACTAAATGTGTCTGTCCGTAATCTACTGGTCTTTGGAATGTTTTATCCACATAATTTTTGTACAACACAAATGTTTTTGTAGGTTGTCTGGTTGTCTGATCACACATAAGGGCTGTTTTTTTCCTGTCCTCTGCCCTCAAATCAAACCCCTCCTACTTGAGAGAGTTGCATGTGAGCTACAATCACCCAGGCAAATTAGGCGTGAGTCAGCTCACAGAAAGACTGGACGATCCCAACTGTAAACTAGAGATTTTGAGGTGAATTACTTTTGGGTTCATATATTTTTGTTTTTATTTACTTGCATCTTCAACTAATTCAGTAAAGGCAAAGTCAAGACTGTTTTGAAACAATGTTTTATAATCTTCCACTCAATGGTTGAGATTGAAAATTGCAGGCATGTTAATAATGCTATCAAATCATAACACCACAATTTCACCAGTTTCCTTCAAGTTATACTGTACTTTGTGTGTGGAAAATATCTTCATTTAGTCTTTGAAACTGTCTAATACATTCTAATTCTAGTGTTTTATATTTCTGTGAAACATAGACAAGGCTTAATATTTTCTTTTGAATATTTGATTATTAGCAGTGTATGTATAGAAAGCATACACCAACTGAACCACAATAGATAGAATTTTTTAACTGTAAAAGATAAGAAGAATTCTTGTTGGTCTACAACAATAACAGCATCATTCTCTGCAGCCTTATAATGAGGTTGGAAATAATCGTATGGATTTATGGACAGTGTAAACCAGAAACTAAATAAAACACAACTAACTATGGAGTATGAAACAGCTACATTTACATTAGCTACTTTTACTGTGGTGATGAAGTGAAAATGGCTAGTTAGCAAGCTAATGAAGCTAACAAGCATCAACAAAAATTGTGCTCAGTATCGCGTTTGGAAGGGTACAAAGTTGAGAATTCACATCGTACCATTTGAACATCATTACTACCTTAAGGCATTGCCCTCAAAAATGAATGGGCAGCGTATTTCCTAGAACCTGAAGGTTTTTTTTTTTTCTCGAGGCGGAACTGGGCGGAGCTTTTTTCTCGGGGCAGAACTGGGCGTGGCTTTTTATGGTCTACTCTATACAGTACTTCAATTAATTCAGCTTAGCACTCAATTTCAGCTAATATGCTATTTCTAGCCTAATAGCATGCTACTTATTGTGTGCATAAATGCCCACATGCATTTTCTTGACATAAAGTGATGTACGATAAATATTTGAAAATAGCCTCCACTTGAACCACTATGATAACGGGACTGGGCAATTTGATCATATATTAAATGCAGTAATGCAATATTTATGAAGTATTTATGCAATAATTGCTTAGGACTAAGTTAGTTACTAAGTAGGTTAATTTCCCAGTAATAGTTACTTTTACAATAGAGTAACTAAGTTACTTTTGGGGGGGGAAGTAACTAGTAACTGCAACTAATTTCTTTTTTAAAGCATCTTGCACAGCATTGTACATATGTACAGAGCAGTCCTATCTGCCCAAAAAAAATCATTTGGCATGCAAGGTAGCCAGTCTGTCCATGCTTTACAGTAGGGCAATGCAGACAGTGTAAACGCAAACTTCCCTTTTCAGTATTTTTTTCTCATCCCTTTAAAGGTATTACAACGGAGGTGACTGCAGGATTAAATCAGGACTGAAAAAATGTAAGTGATTCACATTTCAGCTCAAGGTTGTCTTTTGTCCCCAACAGCCCCTTCCAGACAGCACAGCCTAAAAGCACTACCTTAACACTTACCCTCAACCTAACCCCTTAACCCTCATCCTAACACTAAATTGGGTGGAGTGGTTCCTTGAGGGCAGCGCTGCCTGGAAGGCACCGTTGAGGGCAAAAAGTACCAAAGACCTTACCTCACTCACGTCAGATGATGCGCTACGTAACTTTCGTAAGGCACTTCCGCGCAACGATCTGATGTTGAAGCCCTTCAGAGCCATTTCAAGCCCAATATTCTCTAACCGGACCAATCAGGGCTGCTGGCTGCTGTAGAGGGTGTGACCTAGCGAAGAAGCAACTGTTTTGAATCCAACCAATCCAACAAACGTAACCAGCGTCATCGGTTGGTTTCGATGTGGTTGGCTGAAGTGTACGTCAATTAAATTGATGGACAAGCCGTTTGTCCAGTTAGATTCAAGGATTTCTGGCTCCTGAAATAAATCCTCGATCGCTGAGGATCAGATGTTCGCGCGTAGCGCTACATCTGACGTGAGTGAGGTAACCAAAGACCCACATTTCACACTAAAAGAAGATGTCTGATGTATCCACATGTGTGTGTGTGTGTGTGTGTGTGTGTGAAAGAGAGAGAGATACAGTATAGAGAGAGAGATGGAGAGAGAGACCTTCTGTATATTAATTGTTTTAGCTGTTTGTGTGTGTGTGTGTGAGAGAGAGAGAGAGAGAGAGATTGTGTGTTTGCGTGCGCACGTTTTGCTGATGAAGTTTGAAATTTCTTTGTCCTCTTGTGTGCAGATGCTTGTGAGCTCACACTGGACCCAAACACAACAGGCCGACACCTCTTGCTCTCTGCAAGAAACAGAATGTTGACGTTTGTCGATGAGGTGCAGCAATACCCTGACCACCCAGAGAGATTCAACTTCTGGCCTCAAGTGTTGTGTAAAGAAGGTCTATGTGAACAACATTACTGGGAGGTTGAGTGGAGATTTGGAAGGGTTGATATTGCAGTGGCATATAGAAGTATCCAAAGATCAGGGCAGAACAATGACAGCTGGTTTAGAAGTAGTAACAAGGCCTGGAGTCTGACTTGCGGTTATGACAGTGACAGTGACAATAACTTTTACTCTTCTTGGCACAACAATAAGGAGATTGCCATAGATGCCCCCTCCATCTGCTGCAACAGAATAGGAGTGTACCTGGACTGGCCAGCAGGCACTCTGTCATTCTACAGCGTCTCCTCTGACACACTCACACACCTGCACACATTCCACACTGCATTTACTGAGCCCCTCTACCCTGGTTTCGGATGTTTGACTTCCTCCTCAGTGTCCCTGAGCCAGATCACATGACCTCCTGCAGGAACACCACAGTCTGAAGAGTCACACAGTCCTGTTAACACACCACTGCTTTGATGGATTGATATTTGAAATATGCATTTAGAAGTCATTTTATATCATCTTTGCTCTTGGACTCCTCCTATGGCTTTACATTTTAGGTCCTAACAAGACTTAACGTGAAGGTTTTGTCATTACACAAGCCTGCTGACTTGGAGCAACAGAATTTGGAAACTACATAGACCAAACGCAAAAGGGAACAAGTTTTATTTTCGTTTTGAAATGTTGTATAATCTATTGACTCAATGTAAACTGCTCATTCACATTTGTGTTCAGCCTATGTTATTCCGAATTCAATTTAGTGCAGTTGGTAGACTCATACAACAGAGATATGCTTGAATTGGTACTATTTAAACTGAATTTGGAAATGAACTTTGGCTGGCAAACTTGCATGAACGTTGCATCAATGTGTGTGTTTGTATGTGTTTGATGTGTACATTTGCTACTTCTCTTCCTGTTAAAGAAGGGTGAGTATCAGTGCTCATGATCATGTTAATCATCGGAGAGGTTTGCTGCGTTGTCCAGGACTTTTGAAGAGCAACTGGGATACTTGTTTACCTGGACACTGAGGTAAAGGATGGCTCTTAATGGTCTGGTAAATGGATAAAAGGATGGGTCTTAATTGAGATGTTGAGTGATGTAAATAGAAACAGATAAAACACTATAATTTGTATATTTAACTTTTGTACATGTCATAGTCCAAAACCATCCATGTTTTACTTACCTAAATCTGCTTGAGTGCTTTGAATTCTATTTACTATTTACGCAATTTAGACAAAAAATGTTGATTGGAAAGACACACATTTCGCATATAAATACTGAGATGTATATAACTGTATTATTATCAGCTTTAAGAGTGGTAAACTGTGCAATGTGCAACTCAAACAAGTGAAAAAACTAAGATTTCAGTGTGCATATCATGAAACAGCAAAAATGGGGTCTAAGTTTCAAGATACACATGCAAGGTAATATTTTCGAAAATCATGTAATATTAACTTGTCAGTCATTATGACACCAACATTATGGTGCCTCCTTCTTGGATGCTAAACTCCATATAGAGGGACCTGTCTTGGGTAGTTCAGTCATTTCAGGAGATGATTCATTTTAGGTTATAATTCTAATTCCATATGGAATACAATTGCAATGATGTCCATGTTCTGTCTACCCGTGTACAAGTTATAATAGTATACTCGTGTATGAGTATAATAGTAAACTATTATAACTCTGAGTAGAAAGATTGTTTGAAAATTATAAAAACACCATATGAAATAAAATTTATTTAAATACACAAGTAATGTTCTTAAATACATATTTTATAGCTAATAGGTTAGTTTATTGGAACAAAGGAACAAAATTGGCACAAAAAAGGCCATGTCATGACAACCACCCATGTGCAGACTTCAATGTTAGTAACTAAAGATCTACAATCTATTTGCCCCCAATCTTGTGTTTTTAAAATGCCATGAAAATGTACATATGATTAGATGTATATGTCTTTCCCATGGCTGAAATAGAAAGTAATTCACAATTCACAGATTAGTGCTAACAGAGGAAGTGATGTATTTCACTTTGACTTTGAAAGAAGTGTCTGTAATCTCACATCTCTTTTATGCAAACCAGTGGCGATTTTAGGCCATTTTTAGGGGGGCTCAAGCCCCCCTATAATTTAGCTCAGCCCCCCTAAAAATCACGGACCGTTTTTTTTTTTTTTTTTTTGCGCACGCGAGCGCCAAAAAAATTAATCGCGGGTGACACAGGTTTGCTTCATTGTCTTTTGGAAGCTTTGGTATGGGTATATCTGATCCTACAATGGAGTATTTGGTATCAAATCAAACTAGACAACCAGACGAAGTCACTGGTATCATTTGTGATGTACTTGCTCGGCAATACAGGGTTCTATTTCAGTTTAAAGATCGCCCATATTTTTACAGGGAACTATCTTTATCTGGTGGCTTAATTGGCTGCTGTGTTCCATCTAGTAACCAAGAGCTCAAGAAATAAAACAAAACAAAAAAAATATTGGACTTTATAATAGACCTACAATTTCAACAGATAAATTTTCTATTACCCAAATATTCTATTACCAAGGGCCATGCCTGTGCAATAGGAGGGGTGACAGATAAGGTGCCTGTTGACCCAGGACATCATAGAGGTTAGGACTACCCCTGATAGAAAGGAATATGATGCAGCCTTATTGCACCTTCATTCTTCTTTGCGCAATAAACTAGGAATAAAATATTAAAATACATGCTCTCAACTTTATTATTATTTTTTCTTTTGATTCTAAAGCTATTGGAATTCATAGGTATTCATCCTATAGGTGGCACAGGTAATAACTGAAACTACAGCTTAAAAGTATGATAATTAATCTGAAAGGCAAAGAGCCTACCTTGCTCAAGAATCTAAGGCATGGATAGTGAACTGATACGCTGGAAAGAATCTAGATGGATTTTTCTATGATTCCATTCCAAGAATGAAGCCTATGTTTGATTTACAGAGAGCCAATGACAACTACAGTAGCAAAGAGTCTAATGCTCCTAGAGTGAAGTTTTCCCTTATCATTCACATTTCACCAGAGCATTAACACTCCAAAATAAACAATCTTTTATCATACAGTGGGCCTTGTATTATCCTTACTTACTATTACCATGGAGCTGAACATATCATTCAAGCAGGGCTGTCATCCTCAGTATTGCCAGTATTGCCCCGGCAATACTACTTTTTAGTGCAACATCAAACTTCAAATCTCACATGAAGTGCTAAAGTAATAGAATAATTTAACCTGTTAAAATGTACCAAGATGCAGGAAAAAACTTCTAACTAATCCAAAATTTTCTGGGGGAGTACCTCCAGACCCCCCAGTAAGTCTACCCTACTTTAACAAATAAATATACCATCTTTGATTCACAACTGCTGGGTAGTCCTATTCTGTGACATTAGCAATATGATGTCCATGAAAAACCCAATTCCTCCTCCACCAGTATGACCAGCATTTATAATGAGCCTACTGTAGGCCTACGTCTAACACATTTTAGGCTAATCACCATGAAAATTTGCCAACACTACTTTAAAACATGTGATGGCACCTCTGCATACAAGTTTTTACAAACATTAGGTCTTATGAAGTGACAACATTACGGCGGCTGCATGTCAGTGCTTGTGGTTGGATCGATTTCGTAGCTGGTTGTTATGATTAAAAATGCTTAAATCTAAGCATTGGAAAGCATGATGTTCAAACCAGGAGCCTCTATCAACTCTGGGGGCTGAGCCCCCCTAAATTTCAGAACCTAGAATCGCCCCTGATGCAAACCCTGACAATATTCTGAAAATCAACTACGCAGACATTGTTCAAGCTTGTACAACTCTTCAGGAGTGACAATCAATAGCATTGATGTATTCACATTACTTAGTGTTACCAATCATTCATATTATATGTAAATAATTAATCAAATAGTATAGGCATATAACTAACACTAGAGAGCAGACAAGAGCAAAGCTTAGAGTTTCACATGAAAATGAAACTTGGGTGAAACTGGGTGTTGGCTAATCTCTCCAGTCAGCTATGATTGATGAGTGGATAGTTAAATAATCAGTTGTGCTGCATTCCAAATACAAATATGCCTCATATAATTAGTTAAACTGGTGGCTTCAAATTATGGTGTTATGACAGACATTTGACATGGTTATTGAAATAGGGATTGGCTAATGCTGCATTTCATTATTCTCTCCGAGCCGACTCGGGTATCGGATGTCACTTTCACACCTCAATCGTTTTCTTATGCTTCGCTCATCCAACTCGGTTTTCACTTAAAGGAGAGTACCACTTTACACTGAATCAATGGGACCTGACTCTTGGAAACCGAAAGTAAGATCTGAGGTTACATTGACTGAATCTAAATTTCGGGGGCACTCAGTGGCTAGAGCGTCAGACCATTACTCCGGGTCTGATTCCGACCCGAGGTCATTTCCCGATCCCGATCTCACCCCATCTCTCTCTCACACTTGTTTCCTGTCCATCTGTATACTGTCCTGTCCGATTAAAGGCAAAAAGCCCAAAAATAAATAAATAAATCTAAATTTCAAGTTCCGTGCAGTACTTTTCGAGTTATGTTGTACACAAACAGGCAGACAGACAGACACACAGGTTAACGCCGGTGAAAACATAACATGCTTGGCAGATGTAATGAAAATACATGTGTACACTGGGCACATCTGTATTGGAATATGCATCGGAATTCTTGCTCTGTCTCCTCTGAGTTCAATCGAGAAGACAAGATCAACATCTGAGGACCTTTGAGACGGATCTATGAGCAATATATAACAGGGTGATTAGGTGCCGGTGCACCAAGCTTAATCATTAACAGACTTGACACTGTTCATTGTTCCTGCTTTGGTTGATAGACACTGACAGTGGGCAAGTTACTATGTCCTACTCTAATATATATGTTTGGGAAACCTTTGTGTGTGTCAGAGGTTGAAAGCTTTGAGATATAGGACTAAATGCAGATTGAGAGGTTCCGGTGTAATGATTTATCAGACTAATTTGAAACAAAAACTGCATGTAAACCAACCCGCCCACTCACTTTATTGTTTGAAAACAGACACACCCTGATTTCTTCAGAGAGACCTCTCTACATCTTGAAATAAGTGAGATGGTAGAAGGAAAAGCCTACTGACTGGACAGGTAAGACAGCATTCACTATGATTCATTGACTTGATTTGTTATGTATCAAATACAATAGGCAGCTACATAATGTTTCATTTGTTATATGCGGGACAATCAAACAGTAAAAAAAACACTGTGGGTGAAATGTTACTGTAGCAACAGATGTTAGCAACAATGTATAGAACTTTATCCTTGGTCTCTGAGGATGCGCCAATATAATACTTGGATTGAAAGTCAGTCCTGATATGGAAAAAGTAGGTGGATAGGGTAGGCCTACCTGAAAATTAGCCGATGCATTTAGAAAAAAAAAGAATGACAGCAACAATCCACTCAGCTACCAAAGATAACTGAATACTGCTACGCTTTCAGTCTCTCTAACACTTGTGCTCAACTGGCTTGCAAATAGCATGCCAAGGTACAGCTGGTTCTTGATAATGAACTTAGCTAATAGGCTAATATAATCCATTAAATGTTCTGCACAAGTTGTTTATGTTGTTGTAATGAAGATATTGACTCATGAATCGTTATTAGAATCAAGTCAGATTGGTGCATCTTTACTGATCCCCTCAGTTCCACTGGAGGAAGTGTTGAGATAAGCTGGAAGTCCTATCAGGGTCCATCCAACATCAAGAGTCTAGGTAATATCATGATCATTGTCTAGTAGAAGCCAGTTGAGAATGGACTTCAAGAGTGATCAAGACAAATGTAAGTATGTACAAATGTAAGTATTCTCCTTGGTGCTTAAGTCCAAAAAAGGTGCAGGCTAAAAAACACTTTTTTGGACTTAAAGGGACACCAGGCAACGTTTTTTCTGTTAGTTTACCAGCCTCGAAGTCACTGTGATAATTAAATGGTTCATTACGGGACGACCAATGCCTCACTCATCATTCTCTAGCATTTAATTAGAATGGCTGGTTCCGGGTCCACGAAATAGAACCTGAAAGTAGATATAACTGAAATTCCATGTATTACCGGCTTGTCAGACAACGTAACACACGAAAATGATAATTTCTGGTTAGTACTCTTTGGTTTGCAAACAAATTTACATCGATTGCTGAGAATGTACAATGTTGTATTTTTTTCTAATACTTCGCCGTCTGTAGGTGGAGTTCCGGAGATAGAAAATGGTAAGCCTGCTGGTGTCTCTTTAAGCACCTGGTAGAATACCAGGTCATAACAAAAGAATCATCAAAAAGTCTTTTAAAATTTTTTGGTCCTTTTCATTTCTGATTTTTCATGTACGTAGCCTACTTATTTTTTTCTATAGTAACTTCAATAACACTTGGTCTAATCTCCATGTTCCATCACACTGTGCAAGTTCGTGTCTGCTTCCATCTGTCAATCACTACTTTTCTCACTCTCTCACTGTAAGCGGGAGGCCAGTTGTGCTCCCCAGAGCAGGATGGTGGTGGTGGACAGGTCAACATGAATGTCTCTGCACATTCTGGAGGAACAGTGAATGCACCAACCCTGGTAAACTGTAACATCTATGGTGCCTTCACCATCACCTCTGGAGGCTCTCCTATGACTGAACATGGAGGTGATATACCATAAATATCATATAAACTATGTTGCCAGTGTATCTTACAGTATCTATCTGGAAAAAAAAAATGAAATATGGGGCAAATTGTATATTTGCTGTCTACTCAACTTTAGACAATAACAAAAATGGATTATATCTGTTCCTGAAATCTTGCTACATAAGAATCACCATCATTGGATAAATCCCTGCACTTTCTCTTCTTTCTTTTTTAATAGTAAAATCATACCCCATTGATAGTCAGGCCCTCTTTTTCAGAACTTTACATATTATTTTTGTTATCTTTAGGTTATGATGCAAAAAAGACAGTCACAAAATCATCACTAAAGAAGAAGCTCCAGACACACTTGAAAACAAAGTTTTCTGTTGTACATCAAGACAGAGGAGTTAAAAATGTTAAAGAGATTTACACCGATTTGTTCATTGTAGAAGGATACACTGGAGAGGTCAACAATGAACATGAAATGTCAACAATTAACATGAGACAAATTGGGAGAGAAGGAGGCTTGGAAGATAAGCAAGTTAGGCTGGCTAACATGTTCACTGACAACCATGCCACAAAAGTTTTGACACTAGGAATTGCTGGTGTTGGAAAAACTGTTGCAGTGCAGAAGTTTGTCATAGATTGGGCTGAGGGAAATACAAATCAAGATATTGACTTTGTTTTTGTTCTTTTGTTTCGAGAGATGAACAACAAAGAAAAATGCTACACCTTTGTGGATCTCCTTCTTGAATTCTACTCTGAACTCGAAGATTTGGCCAACTTCAGTGAATTCACTGAATGCAAAATTCTTTTGATTCTTGACGGTTTGGATGAAAGCAGGTTGCAACTGGACTTTGACAACTACATAGGTAGACTCAATGAGAAATCATCTGTGGATATTCTTATGACAAGCCTCATCAAAGGTACACTACTACCCTCTGCACACATCTGGGTTACAACCAGACCAGCAGCTGCCAGTTTGAACGTATGGCAGTGCTTCAATTTTGTGACAGAGGTGCGAGGATTCAACAGAAAACAGAAAGAGGAGTTCTTTCAGAAGAACATAAAACACGATGAGAAAGCCAAAAAGGTCATTGACTATATCAAGAAAAACAGAAGCCTCTACATCATGTGTCACATCCCTGTATTCTGCCGGATCATAGCCAGCATAGCAGATAAAATTGTGGGCGGACAGAACAAGGGCAAACCATTTGAAACTCTGACAGAAATGTACACGTTGTATACAGAATCCCAAATGAAGAGGATGGCCAAACACTTGGACAAGGGAAAGCCAATGAATGCCAAGGATAAAGGGCAGTTCCTTGTTAAGCTTGGGAAACTGGCATTTATACATCTGGAGAAGGGTACCTTGGTGTTCTATGAGAAAGACTTGCAAGAGTGTGGCATTGATGCGGAATCTGGAGCTCTGCATGCAGGTATTTGTACACAGAACTTCAGTGAAGAGGGCGAAAAGAAAACATTCAGCTTTGTGCACCTCAGTGTACAGGAGTTCTTGGCAGCTCTTTATGTTCTTAACAAAAACGCAACTTGTTATGGAGCAAATCGCCTTCCCACAATATGGAGGAAACCTAATCGCTGGTTGTCATCATCATCAAGGTTCGAGCTTTTCCAGCAAGCTGTGGACAGGTCACTGCAGAGCAAAAATGGACATTTGGATCTTTTTGTTCGCTTTCTCCTCGGTTTGGCTCCAATGATTGAACCTAAGCTCCTCTCACCACTGAATGAGCTACTTCCACATTTAGCTATTAGAGAAGAGAGTATTGCTAAAACTGTCCAATTTATTAGAGAGAAAATCAAGGAAGACAACTCACCAGAAAGGATAGTCAATCTTTTACACTGTTTGAATGAGCTCGGGGACAAGTCACTATTTGAAGAGATCAACAGGTAATAATTACTCATTTAATTTAAAGCCATTTAATTGGAAAAGACTATGGCATAAGAGTCTTACTGTATCAGAGTCCAAACCAGCATCCAACCAACCATATGCTCTATATGGATTACTTTTGCTGTATGTATATTTCTTTAGGCACTAGCAATTGTAAATTTCTGTTTGAATTTCTATGAATAGACCAATTTTTCTAGGTACCAATGTGAGAGAATAACTGATCACATACACATATATAAACATGTGTTTAAATACACTGCATTTATACAATAGGTACACAAGCTCAACAGATGAGGAGAGGAACCTGACTCCAGCCCAGTGTTCAGCTCTGGCTTATCTGTTGCTAATGTCAGCTGAAGACTTTGAGGAGTTTGATCTGAAGAAATACCTGAGATCAGAGGAAGGGCTTCACAGGATGCTGCCTGTGGTGAAACTCTCAAGGAAAGTTTGGTGAGTGACTTCATATAAGATGAAGTGTTAAAGGAGAAATCTGGTGTAAATAAATCCATAGGCCTGTTGTTCAAGTTCTCTAGGAAAGAAAAGGAATACGAAAATTTGATGCATCATAGGCTGAACAGTGAACAGGCAACTGACAATAAGTGAATAGGGTACAACTTTCAGTTTCATTTCACTATGCCCCATTCTGTCAGCATTAGTAATCGGTTTATTATACGGCCTATGTAGCACCAAATGTTCTCTTTATTTTTTCAGTACTCATGTTACATTTTGTAATTATCATATTCTTAATTTTAGGCTAAATCAGTGTCACCTCTCAAAAACTAGCTGCAAAATGATGTCACCAATCCTACAAGGAACACCTTCCCATCTCCAAGAACTGGACATGAGTGGTAATGACCTGCAGGATGAAGGAGTAGAGCTGCTCTGTGTGGGACTTAGAAATCCACAATGCAAGCTAGAGACACTGAGGTCAGTTACGAGGCAAATTAGATCTAAGCTGAAGTGTGTGTGTATGTGTGTGTGTGTGTGTGTGTGTGTGTGTGTGTATGTGTGTGTGTGGGTTGGTGTATGCAACTTTCTTGAAAACGTGCTATGTGAATACGGGAAACCAAAGCAAAACAGGAGCAGTTTGGTTGTAGCTGTAGGTTGTAGGCCCTAAAGCAAATATTGGCTACTAGTCAAATAAAGTACTTTTGTCAAGTAGGACTAACTAATACAATCATTTTAATTTACTTAATGCTGTCGTGAAAATGAATTGGATAGAGACACATGCACAGCCCTGACAGAAAAAAAATTAAATCAACTAGAAAAGCGCTCAGAGTGCAGACCTCCGCCAAGGCAATGTGGTCACAGACACAATATAAATTCCAGATCATGTTCTGGGTCACCGATCGCCACCAAAATCGAATCAGTTCTTCATCCAAATCTGTGCAGTACTTTTCGAGTTATCCTGCTGACAAACAGACAGACAGACAGACAAACCAGCGTGACCGAAAACATAACCTCCTTGGCGGAGGTAATAATAATTGATAATAAATAAGTAAAACAAATTAATAATAGTTGATAATGTCAACTGTTTTTAAACAGGCTACATCAGTGTCACCTCTTTGAAGCAAGCTGTAAAATGATGGCATCAGTGCTGCAAAGTACCATTTCCCATTTAAGAAAACTGGACATGAGTAACAATGACCTGCAGGATGAAGGAGTGGAGCTGCTATGTGTGGGACTAAGAGATCCACAATGCAAATTGGAGACACTGAGGTCAGTTATGAGGCAAATATGAAAGGACTTTCCTTCGAGCCCCTTGGGCTTTCATAATACTATATTTAGTCTTATTTACAATAGCACATTAATAGTATAGAAATGAGCAGATGTAATTGGCAAAATACATGTATGCCTGGCCAATATTGGCTGGTACTGATTTTAAGCTGATATAGACTACTGCATCCCTAGGCCTAGTTGCGTATAATTGACCAAGGTGATCAAAAAGAAACAAGTTATATTATTATGTAATAACTCATTGAATTCCCTTACAGCCTGGCTGAGTGTAAACTCAGGGCAGAATCCTGTGTGTCAGTGGCTGATGTTCTGCAGTCTCCAAACTCCCTAACAGAGTTGGACCTGAGTGGGAATGATCTAGGAGATTGTGGAGTGTGGCTTTTCTCAAATGGGCTGGCTAGTCCCCACTGTAAATTGCAAATGTTAAGGTTGGTATTGCAATATCTTTTTTCCTGAGAACATACAGTGGCAGCACAGCAGCGGAGTAGTTGTTGATGCCTCTGTCAATTACTTACATTTCTAATATAACAATCTCTCTCAATCTGTATAATGTATATGTGTATGTGTACCTGTCTCTTGCAGGCTCAGTTATTGTGGCATCTCAGGTGATGGTTATGTTTGTCTGGCTCTCATTCTGATGTTACATCCCTCTTGTTTGAAAAAGCTGGATGTGAGCAACAATTGTCCTGTACGATCAGCACAGAATCTCTTATCTGCTACACTGGAGGATCCTCATCATACAATTGAAGCACTTTTGTATGTATTGCAAATAACATACCTAAAAACATGCACCTTATCTCCCTCCATATAGAAAGCATATTAAATGTAGTAATGCCTCGGCAAGATCCTGACACCATCCAAGTTGAGCACACATTTTCAGCCTGCCCTCTAGAGCATACACTCGCACACTCACTCCATATTGAGAGTACAGATGATTTCTGCCTGATGACTTGGGTGAAGGACAAGGCCTTAAAGCCCCTATCCACACTCTAAGCTAGTTGCAGTAGTTATCAGCAACAGTACAAGGGACAGACACAGTGGGAAGGCCACCCACAGTTAAATTAATGGACACCTGGTTATTGAATAGAGAGTCTGGAAATTATCGGTTCAAATCCCCTAGTCCTCAATTGAAGTGGATGTTTTGGAATATAAGGCTTCATTCAGTCTTGCTTGAAACCATGTCAAACCCAGTTGTGGATATTTTTCCTTTGATAGTTTTGCAGACCTACCTCTGAGATGTATGGGCACATATGAAGAGTTCAGATGCAAAACCCCCTAACTCCACTTGACCACTTTTTGAGAAAAAGGCCATTTTTTATCAGGCGTTTATAGTGTTTTGATTGTAAACAGATATTTTAGACACGGCGGGGAGCAGGTTTTATTTTATTTTTTCACAAAAACATTTCATTTACATATTCTAGATTTATACAGGATTCACAAAATATCATTAACTCAGTTTTCACAAAAATGGTGTTTAGGGGGTTTTGCATTAGCCTGACATAGCCCGACCATAATACTGCTGTTCATCCGTATTCATGGTCTGGGGGTTCTTTAACCTCACGCGATTATACTGCGGAGGGGAGGGCATTCACTCTTGGTTTGAAACGATTGGAAAGCTCGTCTAATCAGCTTCGCTTATTGGCCGGTAGACTCTCTACCGATGTAAACACGCCCCAGAGGACCGTTCCCAGACCATGGATACGGATGAACATTCGTATTATGGGCGGGCTATGTCAGGCTAGTTTTGCATCTGAACTCTTCATATAATCAAAGGCAAAATACTGTCAAATCAGAAAATGTATATTGTGGAAACTTGTTCTAATCTTCGTCTCTCTTGTAGACTTGCTGACTGTAAACTCACAGATAAATCCTGTGAGGTTGTGGCGTCATTTCTGCAGTCTCCCAACTCCTTGTTACAGCTAGATTTGAGTCACAATGACCTGGGAGAGTCTGGAGTTCAGGCCCTCTCAAAGGCAATGGAAAGTTCCCACTGCCAGCTGCAAACAATACGGTTGGTGTTACACATTTCTATAATTAAAGAGCTTGTTTCCAAAGCGCTATATATCCATTTTCAAAAATGTTAAAAAATAATGTGTTTTTATTGTGCATGTCAATATAATGACAGTTGTTGTTTTAATTGAGTAAGGACAAATCAGATGCCATTTGCGCACTTTAAACAGGCCAGATCTTATCTGAATACCAAATAAAAAAGGAACATTGTTTAAATGGGTTTTATAGTGTTTTGAAAAATAACTCTTCAGTTATCAGGACACCTAGCATTGAATTTTTGTCTTACGTTTTTTTTCCAATTATCTTTCAGACTCATTGATTGCAAACTAAAGGATAAGTCTTGTGGAATTGTGGCTACTGTTCTTCAGTCACAATGCACCCTGATAGAGCTGGACCTGAGTGACAATGACCTGGGAGATTCTGGAGTTCAGCTTCTCTCGAAGGGACTATGTAGTCCCCACTGCAAGCTGCAGACATTAAGGTTGGTGTCTTAATTTTAAAGTATTAATCAGCTGTTTTCATTTTGTTTTTTTCTGAATGAGTCAAAATGTAATGACTGAAATTCTGGGCCAAAAAGTAAGATGGAAAATCATCAAAAATAATTTGACCTTGTGTAAGTTTATAATGATCTCTCTCTCTCTCTCTCTCTCTCTCTCTCTCTCTCTCTCTCTCTCTCTCTCTGTCTGACTCTGTCTCCCTTTTTCCACAATGTGAAAGGCTCTGTAATTGTGGAATATTGGATGAAGGTTATGTTATCATGGCGTTCTCTCTGATGTTAAACCCCTTTTGTGTGAAAGAGCTGGATGTGAGCAACAATGATCCTGGAGAATTTGCAAAGACTCTGTTATTTGATACACTGGAAGATCCTTACTGCAAAGCTGAAGCATATCAGTATGTACTGTAGAGAAAAAGGTCCCTAATTGTGGCATGTTTCTTTTTTCTTTTTTTTGAGCTTAAGTGAGGATATGTACTATTACTGGTAAAATATGTATTTATAAAGTGTATTCATAAATTCCATGCATTAATTCCAATTCTGTTATTACATTTAGTCCATTTTGTTAACATAGATTTGCAATTTGTATTTGTTGATACTAATGTTGACATGCCATATTCTTTTCTTCATCTCCAAAAAAGATTTGCAGACTGTAAACTCACAAATAAATGCTGTGAGGTTATGTCTTCAGTTTTACATTCAGCAAATTTCCTGCTAGAGCTAAACATGAGTAAAAATAACTTGGGAGATTTGGGTGTTCAGCTTCTCTCTAAAGGACTATCTGGATCCAGCTGCAAATTGCAAACATTAAGGTGGGTATTAGATAGGCCTAATGTTATTTATTGTCCTTCATTTTCTAATTGATTTTAGTTACAAATGCTCAATGCATGAAAAAAAAATCCTGCTCCATAAAAGAACCTCTGCTCAATGAAAAGTGAGATGAACACATTATTACTCATTAAAATCAGAAAGTCACCATTACAAACCATAAGTGAAGTGATATGTGTCAGTAATATTTTGGATTACAGCCCTTGAAGTACTGGGTAAGGAGTAGGTAATAATGGTGTAACAGATAAATTACATAATTCGTACTGTGTATGTATGATCAAATAACAAAAACAACACGAAAGTTAGGCCTATTTGTTTTATCTCACAGGCCCAACATTGCCTCCCTTCAATGCAAGCATTAGTTTAACCCCTAGACTAATTAAAACATCTAGTTGTGTGTAGTTGTTTTTCCACCTTGGTTAAATTGATTTCATGCATTATTTTTCCTCTCCCCCATCTTTTGTCATGATGTGTTGACATGATATTTCTGTCAAACTTTGTTGCAGATTTGCTGAGTGTAGACTCACAGATAAGTCCTGTGAGTTTGTGGCCTCATTTCTACAGTCACCAAACTCCCTGCTGTGGCTGGACATGAGTAAAAATGACCTGGGAGATTTGGGAGTTCAGCTTCTCTCTAAAGGACTGTCTAGCCCCCACTGCAAACTCGAGACTTTAAGGTTGGTCTTCAATTAACCTAATTTTATGATAATGTAGCCAGCACATTGTAAAGAATGCCGTAGAATAGCGTTTGCCACTTTTGTTAGCCATTCAAACCGGTAAAAAGCCAAAACATCAAGTTATCTGTATCTTTGGTAAACAAATCAGATCTTAAATTGAGCTTCCTATTTCACAGAATATCTTCATTTTCACTCTTTATATTATCTTATCTCTTTATATCATTGTCCTCATCATCATTCATCATCCCTCATGCATCATCAACATCATCATTATCCATCTCATTTAATGTCTCTCCCAGGCTGTCCGATTGTTTCATCACAGAGAATGGTTGTATTTGTCTGGCTTCCACTCTGGCTTCAGCCCCCTCCCATCTGAAAGAGCTGGATCTGAGCTACAATTATCCGGGGGAATCAGGACTGAAGCTTTTATCTAGTAGACTGGAGGATCCTGTCTGTAAACTGGAAACACTTAAGTAAGTTCAGAATAAAACCCCATGGTTAGATATGAAGGGTTCAGATTCAAAAGCCCCTTAGTCCATTTTCAGAAATATTCAGAAATGATGTTGTTACCTTCGCCAAGGAGGTTATGTTTTCGCCGGCATGTGTGTGTCTGTCTGTGTTCAACATAACTCGTAATGCAATTTTCGGACAATGTCAACACTGGCTGTAGGGGGCACAGTTGTACATAAACAAGTTTGAAATGTCATCCAGAATTTATATTGTGTCTGTGGATTGGTGGAGGTCTGCCCTTTCTGGCGGTCTGGAGGTCTGTGTAGTTGGCAAGGTTGTGTCCAGTATGTGTGGGGGTAGAGGGAGATTTCCCCTTGTTGTGTGGAAAAATCTGGAAATCTGGATCTGGTTTCTTTATATCTGGAGAAATGTTACTGGCAGTGGCAACAGACTATCCTCTGGCAGATAATGATACAGCTGTTATAAAATATGGAATGGTACAATGTGTGATATTTGGTCTTCTTGCAGAACTGACCATGCTTCTTTGAACAGAACACAAGCACGTTTGCTGAGATGTAAGTTTTTATTGTGTGTCAACAAGCTGTATTTTGCCAATGGTGTGTGTGTGTGTGTGTGTGTGTGTGTGTGTGTGTGTGTGTGTGTGTCCACTCTTTTGGCACTTTTGTCTTTTTTCTTTTTGCTTCAGTTTCCTTTCTCTTCCCTGTCTCTTTCCGCCATGGGTCTTTCTTTGTATGTACACTGTGTGTATACAGTATGTGTGTGCGCAATGAGCTATTCAGGTACTACATCTCTCTTTACTGATTGTTCCTCTCTCCTCTCATGCAGATGCATGCATCCTAACGCTGGACCCAAAGACCGCAGGCCACTCTCTGTCTCTTCAAGAGGGGAATAGAAAGGTGGAAGAGGTGGGGGAGCGTCTACTTTATCCTGCCTACCCAGAGAGATTTGAGTGCCTGGTTCAGGTGCTGTGTAGAGAGGGTCTATCTGGACGCTGCTACTGGGAGACTGAGTGGAGTAATGGTGGAGCTAATATAGCAGTGGCATACAAAAGCATCCAGAGGAAAGGGTCTGGGTATGACAGCTTGTTTGGGTATAATGATAAGTCCTGGAGTCTGGAGTGTTCTCCTGACAGTTACTTTACCTGGCACAATAAGACAAAAGTTGCAATACCTGTCCCCTCCACTGGCTCCAGGAGAGTTGGTGTGTACCTGGACTGGCCAGCAGGCACTCTGTCCTTCTACAGCGTCTCCTCTGACACACTTACACACCTGCACACATTCCATTCCACATTCACTGAACCCCTCCATCCTGGGTTTAGGGTTCATTATAACTCCTCTGTATCCCTGTGCCAGATCACATGACCTTTTAATCCTACAATAACAAGTCTGGAGAGGGTCCCAAAAGTCAACAGTCTCACAGATGCCCATATTTACAGCATAAGTTTTGGGTGACCCATCCTCAGTGTAAATTGTATTTTAATCCTTTGTTCTGAGGGGTCACCCAAAACATTTGCACATACACTGTAAGTACGGGCCATCTGTAAAACTATTAAAACATTCTTTACATTGAGTGCAAGCTTTAATTTGTCTTTACCTGTTCTTTCTGAAAGGCTCATGCACCATTACACAAGAACAGCCATTTTTTTTAAAGTGTAGATCCGTACTTGGACTCCTTTACATGTAATAAACCATGTAGCCAACATGTATGGAGTATATTTCATCAGAGTGATGTGAATGGACCTTTTTCACCTACGTCACTTTGAGGCACTAGAATGAGGCTTGGGTGGTAAAACTTCCCCAGAAGTAGCTTCTGGAGATGGGATGCCCCTCATCTGCCCAACTTTCCTCCTGACCAACAGTCAGAGAGGGGACCAGAAGTAGATTTTCTGTCTGGCATCTGTGAGAAATTAATTATTATATCTATAAAGCGACGGGAGTTTTCCCTTGCCCCTGTTTCTCATGGATGCTTCCCGTACTGTCTGTAAAGCGCCGCGAGACAATGCACTGTATTTGAGCGCTCTACAAATAAAATGTAATTGAATTAAACGAACATTTAGTCAGCACTTCCTCTAGTTTTACCACCCGAGCCTCGTTTTCATTCGGAATATGGCGGCCGGGTGAAAAGGGTGAATAAAGCCATATATCTGTATTGTGTTGATGTACACATACAATTGCTACTATTTTTACTACTATACTATTTTTCTGGTGTGTTTAGTCTTCAATGTGATAAATCCTTATAGTTGTCCCCAATTTTTGCAGCTAATACATAGCTTATTTTTTTCAAAAAAGATGTTGTAAGCTGATATAAAATCATGTCTGTCATACTGTACATCAATCAATCTTTGATTTTTGTGTAATGATTTAAATAAATATTGGAATCCCCCAATACACAGCTTCAACAGTAAAAACCATAATACCATAATACATGTTCAACAGTCATTTCCATCGTACCCGTTTACAAAATAAATGGCGAACTTATTAATTTGTTATCGACAACCGGGGTACCGGTTACTTTCTGCCACCCGGAAGTATCTCAGCACCCCATGTTTACAAACATTATGAAATGTTGTATAATGCTGTTGTATAGATTTACTGCAGTTAAACAAACAACCATGGGATGGCGCTGCAGTCCATCACTGAATCCACTGGCATTAATGCATAATCTCTTTCCCAGTGCAATTTCCTATGCCATATTTCTCCAAAAGAGAGCACTGCAGACCATATGGCAGAGGTTTGAGTGAGTGTGTGTGTGTGAGAGAGAGAGAGACAGTGTGTATGTGCCAGAATACATAAATCCAATGGCAAACAGCTGGAAGTTATAACATGATTCTGACAGTTTGGAATGATCTTTATTTTCAATCTTTTATTTCAATAGTAAATGATGTCTGGCCTGTTAAATTACTCAGACATTTGGAAACTAGGCCTTACACAGTGTGTGTGTGTCTGTGTGTGTGTGTGTGTGTGTGTGTGTGTGTGTGTGTGTGTGTGTGTGTGTGTGTGTGTGTGTGTGTGTGTGTGTCTTGTGTGTGTGTGTGTGTGTGTGTGTGTGTGTGTGTGTGTGTGTGTGTGTGTGTGTGTATGTCTGTCTGTGTGTCTGTGTTGTGCTGTGTATTGGTCAGGGAAGGGGACAGTTTGATCCAGGACTCAGCAAACCAGTGTGTGAGTAGTTATTGCGTATGCATACGTAGACACACACACACACACTCGCAAACACACATTAAATTATCATCTTCTGACTGTGTGCATGCGTCGTGCACACACCCGTTATCATCTTCTGACTGTGCCTTTGCCTTTACTGAAATCCAAGTGAAAAACGTAAGAAAAATAATGTGGAAAATACTATGAAGAATCAACAATTGCAGTAAAATGACGAAAAGTTGATGAAATTCCCATTCAGGTTCATGCCAATTGCAGTAGCTCACATTTTATGTCCGTGCCTGCGGAACTCTAAACTACAAGATTGCACCATTCCTGCAAGATGAAGCACACAAGTTATCATCTTCTGACTGTGCCTTTGCCTTTACTGAAATCCAAGTGAAAAAACGGAAGAAAAATAATGTAGAAAATGCATTGCAATGGTCATATGATATTTGTCATCCTTTTCTGTTGTGTAGTTTGTCTATGCCAGGCGACAGCATAGACTGTACAGAGCTGTAATTTTACAACCATATGTGAATGAGTTTAAATGAAACATATATTGCAAGGATATTACTCGCAAGTAATTCGATATGCACAGAGGACAGTATTCTCCCAAGGGCTTAAGTTGAAAAAAGTGCTTAGTGCTTGCTGGTGCTAAGCACTCTATTGGACTTAAGGACCTGGGAGAATACCGGCCAAAGTGAATGAACTTGAAGTATACTGTATTTCTATTGGGTTGCAGTGATGTTGCATGACCAGCGGCTATCATAAAGATGGCACAAAACACAACGGGCATCATAAAGATGGCACCAAGATCAGCGGGCATCATTAAAGGAATAGTTCACCTCTTCATCAAAATTGGCTATTCACCCCTTTACCTGGAGTTACATATGTGGGTAAAAGCATTTTGGTCTCAGTGCTTATGTTTTCCTAGTATGGCATCCCCAATTTTCCCAATTTTAAAGCTTTATCTTAGCATAGGAGCTGGAATGTAATGTTGCCAGATAGCAACTCTTTGGCAACTTTACTTTCCAGTGCCTATGCTAAGCTAAAGGTAAAAAGTGGGGTTGCCAGACTAGGACAACGCATGCACTGAGACCAAAATGCTCTTACCCACATATGTAACTCCAGTTAAGTGGGTGAATAACCAATTTTCATAAAGAGGTGACAATTCCTATAAGACTCGAACAAGATCATTGGGCATCACAATGACCTACAGCAAGATTGGAAGGCATTATGGAGGCTGGCACCTAATTTAGATCCCTGAACACCAGCCATCCAACTTTTCTTACGGGTGTGTGGAAAACTACAAGATTGCACAGTTCTTGCAAGCGGATGCAAGCAAGAGTGATCAAATACTTATTAATAAAATGACATCTAAATTTAGAAAAAGTTGATGAAATTCCCATTCAGGCTCATGCCAATTGTAGCACCTCACGCTTTATTGTCTGTGCCTGCGGATGCAAGCAAGAGTGATCAACTACTATGAAGAATCGATGACAGTACATCTAAATATAGAAAAAGTTGATGAAATTCTGGTTCCATTCAGGTTCATGCCAATTGCAGTAGATCAAGCTTTATGTCTGTGCCTGTGGAAAATTTCATTTGACTCCCCCCTCAAACCCAAAATGATGAAATAACACTGCAGTTCGTTTGTGCTGAAAATATTTTAGTTTGTGCTAGTAACACTTTTGAGTAATGAGACATGTGACGTCACGCAGCCCCCCTCCACGTCCAAATCACTCCAAACCACGCCAAACAGTCTCTATCGGGACATGCCTGAGGCTGCCCACCCTCCTCAAACCCAAAATGCTGAAAAAACACTGCTTGTTTGTATTGAAAATGTGTTTCTAAATTACTCAAAAGCTTTAATGGCACAAACGAAAGTATATGCAGCACAAACCAGCACAAACGAACTGCAGTGTTATTTTAGTATTTTGGGTTTGAGGGGGGGGGGCAACTTCACACAGGTGGAGGCCAATCATCAAGAAAAATGTTTTATGTCTTGTATGGCAGACAATGGTGTAAGAAAAAGTCAATATGGAAAGGAAATAATTTTGTGGTGGGAGGAATTGGGGTTGGAGGTGATACTTATTTTTGGAATACAGGCCTAGTGCAATAATGCAACATGTAAGGCCTGTTGTTAATTTTTTTAATACTAAGTATTACGCTAGGCTAATACTTTTTTATTGGAGAACTACTAATTTCTTTGGCTTACTGGCCTCTGAATGAAAATAGTTGGCCTTGGCATTCTGATGTGTCATTTGAGATTATAACAAATGCATAACCATACACATGGTAGGCTACAATGAAAACCTACTGTAAACACTACTGTTTGGTGATGACTATTCCCCTAAATGGCTCAAGTGTCATTAGGCTACTATACATTTGCTGTTAGAGTAGGCTAATATAGCTGGGGTTGGAAACAGACTACACTTGAAAATCACTTTATTTTCCTAAATAAATTAAGCACTCTATCCACCTGAGAACCCTATATGTGGCGCTGGCTCATAGTAGCGGTAAAGCAAAAGTGGCTGCTCTCCTCTCATGCAAACACTGCCAAGAGATCACAATTTCTTTTAAGTTTAGCCAACTAGTTTGTGTCTTTATTTCTGCACAAAAAAAGCAAAAAAAAAAAACAAAAAACATAATAACATCATGATGCGTTTCAAAATAAAGACGACAGTTCATTCAGTTGGACTCTTTCCCCTTTGTTCATTTCATCATTTATGATGAGACGCAGTTGACGGAAACCCATCATACCCGACGGAGAAACTATAATCCATGAAAACTACAAGATTTACCAATCCTGCAAGCTGATGCAAGCAAGCAAAAGTGATCAAATACTATATGAAGTAATATGAGTGATCAAATACTATGAAG
>JAODXP020000110.1:3194-33194 GCA_027497455.2 Sardinella longiceps
AGTGATGGGGACTTGGACTCGAGACTTGGACTTGGACTTGACTTAAGTCGCTCATTCTGGAGACTTCAGACTTGACTTGGACTTGCCCTCAATGACTTGAGACTTGACTCGGACTTGAGCCTTGTGACTCGTGAACAATGTTCATTTCACGGAAGTGTTCATTTCATTATTTAGTTTTTTCTGATGTTTCTTATGGGAAAGCACAAGCACAATATTTCCTCTTAGGTGCAATGTAACTCATGCATACAACTGCATTCTAAATTTTCTCAGGTCTAACATTACAGCTGATTTGTCAATAGCAGATTGTGTGCATAATTATGTCCACCCTCACCCTGTCAAAGGGAATTTTTTTTCCAAGATTCAAAAAGGCTCGACTTGGGGAGAAGACTTGAGACTTGACATGGACTTGGGAGGCTCGAGACTTGACTTGAGACTTGACTTGGCATTGCGCCTCAGGACTTGGGACTTGACTTGGACTTGAGTACAAAGACTTGAGACTTGACTTGGACTTGGAAAAAATGACTTATGAACATCACTGGTAAGGTGCCACATCACCCTGTGGAATCTAACCCACCAGCTCACATAAATGTATGAACAAAGTGTTTGGGTCAAAAAATGGGAAAGTAACAAAATAAGAGGTGTGTGTGTGTGTTGTGTCCAAACAAAACAAAACCAAAGGTGTCGACTCAGGCTACAATCTGTTGCACACAGGCAGCGTCCCTGTGCTGTGCAGCTTGAACAGGTAGTGGCTCCAGAAGTCCAACAGCATCCATTGGGTCTGCTGCATCCTCCGGTTGTTGGCCCCCAGGCACCAGGCAGATGTTGTGAAGGATGCAGCAGGCCATTATTGCTGCACTGATGTTCTCCACCTTCATAATTAATAATTAAAGTATTTAGTCATTGTCACAGGTGTATAATGAAATAATTTACAGCATCCACATTCACTTCCATAAGGTGCATAGTTGAAGGTGCAAACCCAGTGATAAAAGCCCTTTGAATAACTAGTCTGAACAATTGACGCAGTATGACAGACAGTACAATATGCTTTGCAAAGGTGATTTCTTCAATGAATAAATTAAGTGCAGTGGAGGACAGGGACACTCAGATAGATATAAATGTGGGTATGTTCACCTTTGAGAAATTAAGATATTTCAGTCGACGGAATTTGCCTTTCAGGAGGCCAAATGCATGTTCAATAACCACACAGGCAGCATGAAGTTTCCGATTAAAATTGCGCTGCCGCGCTCTTAGGTGGCCGTTGTCCCTATAAGGTCTCAAGAGCTCAGGCAAGAGGGGGTAGGCCGAGTCCCCAACAATGTGCATGCCCTCTGGTATGAGGGAACGGGGATCCTCGGCCAAGGCAGTTGCCACAGCAGTATGCCGAAAGGCACGGGCATCATGCCAACTGCCTGGATGGCCTGCATTAATGTGACAGAAACGCCTCTGGCTGTCACAAAATCCAGTCAGAATAACAGAATAATACTGCTTTCTGTTGTAATATGACATGGGGTTAGTGGTTGGCCTTTGGATGGCAGTGTGGCATCCATCCACAGCACACACTGTGCCTGGAAAGCCAGCCCGGGCAAACCCCAGCTCCGACCTTTGTAAGGCCTCCCCCTCTGGCCATGAAACATGATGTGACAAATGTGCATTGATAAGTGTGCAGAACTTATGAAGGTGCACACAAAGAGTGGATTTGGATATATTAAACCTCTCCGCAATGCCCCTGTATGCCTCTTGATTGGCCAGTGTCCAGAGGCTTGCCAGGACAAATTTATTAATGGGGATTTTTGTGCCCAGGGGATTTTGGTAGTAAGGCCCAAGTGCTGTAATTATATCCTGTATCAAGACCAGAGAGTAAACATACTGTAATACAGAATTATTAAATTATATGAATGGCTGAAATGGGATTTAAAGAACTCACCTCCACTTGGGCTTTTGAGAGCCTGAAATGGCTCTTGAACTGAGAGGGGGTATACCTTGGGACAATGTCCTCCACAAAGTTCAACCCTGAAGAGATGTGAAGAACTGGTCAGATTACTGTATATTTACACAGGCAGATTTCGGCAAACTACCTGCGGATGACTTGTAATATGTGTAGTTTTGTCAGTACTTGCTCATCAACAGTCATGTGCATTGTTGGTATGTTTGAAAAAAAGAGTTAGGCCTGAATAATGCAAAAAAGGAACCTTAATAGGGCTTCATATTCAATAGGCTATTCAAATTCAATGTGTGTGTGTGTGTGTGTGTGTGTGTGTGTGTTTGTGTGTGTGTGTGTGTTTCCTCTGTTTTTTGTTAAGATACTTTATCATGAGCACAATAACACAGAAATATATATTTTTTTAACCTTCTTAAAAATGTTAAAGACAGTTGAACATAAGCTAGCATGCTGGTGAGGCATGAGCATGATTTTGTTATTTGGTCCAGGTATTAACTGTATTATTCGAGTTATTTTGTCTACACTAGGCTTGTAGGCTACTTATAATACTTGTGTATAATTTACAAATTACTTGCAAGAACATGCAATAGTACCAACTCAGATGAGTATTACTAGGTTACTGTAGACTAGGCTAATAATCTACTGGAGGATGGTGGATGTGTTGTGTGGGAAGCAGCCTCTTGCAGCCGAGCAAAAAGACATGCAGGTATTGGCTGTGGGCGTATTTTGGTGACACAATCACAAATTTGGTGAGGTCAGCCTGATGTCGAACAACTCGTCTAACCACAATGCATCTCTGGCTGCAGCCGTTTTAAGGTGGCTGCACAACTCAAACATGCCTATTCTCTGTTTTGAGCCACACCCACTCAGTTGGCCAAAGCCAATGAGAAGAAGGCAGTAATACTTGGCCCCATATAGGACATGCTGATATGCTGCCCTTCTCACATAGAGCTGCATCATTTCAGTTGGTGGAATTTTGAGAATGCTGTGTCTTTTCAAGGTACCTTGGGGGCCCCAAGCAAACAGGGCATGGGGGCCCTTCACTTAGGCTACATAAACCACATTTTTATAATCTTTTATTATTAAATTTTTTTGTGTTGATATCATGGTTGTCTAACTACAGCCAAAAGTAACATTTTATTGAAACGCACCTCAAAATAAACTACTAATAAAACAGCCAATCTTGGGGGGCCCCATTGAGTTGCCTGGTTTGTCTGTCCTGTTGAGACGGCCCTGGGTGAGCAATGTGCCTTTTTGAAAAAAAGTTTTTTACTATCAGTGTTCAAGCTGTCACTTGTAGTAGTTCTATCATACAGTAGAACTGTGAACATTTCAACTGTCTCAGATATATGAAAGGGAGATGGAGCACAGCTCAATTCTAACAATGCCTGAGTTAAGCACAGGGAGGACTCGCCATGTTGCCTATGCTCTTCACTTTTTGTTTCTTTTGACAAAAAATGTTTGTAAGGAGGTGGTTGCTCTCAACCCATACCCTGGTCATGAAATAGTGATGCTTGAATGCTCATCATCGATCAGAGGATATACAGATTGTGAATGAACTTGGGGGAACTTGGCGACTGGGTATGGTTGTGATCTGGCGGTTCTGATGGCTAACTAGTTGGTGTCAGTGTCCACCAGGTGTCCATGTCTAACTAGCTTGTATAGCTCAGATGAATGTCTACAGGTGTGTAGTGTGTAGAAGTGTCCACCAGGTGTCCTTGTCTAACCAAGGGGTCAGGATTTGGCTGATTAGCTTCGCCAATTAGCATTGCACTTCCTCGTTGCCATTTTCCAGAAATGACATCATATCCGACTCCATTTGACATATGCTGATTGGTTAATACTGCACGTTCAGCTCATGCTAATGAGCTCCCTGTGCACATCAGGTGTGTGCCGCCCGGTGCCGCCCTCATCTCCGTTAGTAACATGGGCCCTCATTGGCCTAATGAAATGGAGTCGGAAGTGAGCTCCATGAAACGCCATCTTGACAAATGAAAATTTTGTTCAATTTTGGATGAATTCACTAGCCTAGCATTCCACATTGGAATGAATGGGAGGCGGGACTTAATATGTTTCTCCAGGTTTATGAATACCTCCATGTGTCTAACTAGCTTGTATAGACTAATCCGACGAGTGTTTTGTGTAGGCTGTCATCTTGTGGCAACGTCATTGGTGGACTGTAAACAAACCTTTTTAATAATGTACAGTCAATGACAGCTAACAGCAAAGACCATGGAATACTCTCCCTGCGTTTGATTATCCTCGTCAAGTTGTCTCGGAGCTCAAATTGTCACGTGACTTTTCACTTCAAGCGTTTTATTATGCAAACTCATCCGACGAGGAAAAGCACATGGAGAAGTGAAAACAATATTCACGTCAATGTTCACGTCATTGTTTGTTTGCTGTTAGCAACCTTAGGCTACATTTAGGACACTTATTTGATACAAGTCCGTGTTCAACATTGGCCTCACTACAACACTGACTCCCACATCCATAGGTAGTTATATAGATGCAGTGTTAATATGAATGATTGAAATAGTTATTTAGACCACTAAAACAGTCCAAACACAATGAAAACAGCAAGTGACACAGGCCGCAGCGGGCCGCAGCTGTCTTGGATTCGTCATTGGATTCGTCATCGGAGGCGTTGCTCAGGCTAGTCTGAGATTTACAAGGAAACGAGACGAGTTGATGACGAAAAGGGGCGTGGTACGCGTCATTTCCTCGGGCCATGCGAGATCCGAGGTCAATAAAACGTACCATCTGACATTTTACAGGTAGTAGTGATTCTCGTAAATCACAGCATTTTAGGGTGTGCTATCACGTTATCCCTATGGACAGATTGGCGATCTAACAGCTCAACAATGGCGCCTGCTTACTTCCGGTAGTTTCGTCGGATTCGTGTATAGCTCAGATGAATGTCTACAGGTGTAGTGTGTGGAAGTGTCCGTCTAACTAGCTTGTATAGCTCAGATGAATGTCTACAGGTGTAGTGTGAGGAAGTGTCCACCAGGTGGTGCCCCAACTAAGACTTAAGAAGCTTTCATTGCTGCAGATGAAGCAAACTTACTATGTCATTGGTAATGATACACACTTTTTCCCACCTCAGGAAGACTCAGATATAGCACACACACACACACACACACACACACACACACACACACACACACACCAGTGACCACTGCTGGTTTTTCAGATTCATATTGACAGGTGTATGTGTGATCAGTATAGTAGGTTGAAGGGCTATGCAGCAGGAATGCAGCCTGAAGCAATGTTGTCCTCTTATACTTTAAGACTTATGTGGGAGGATGGGCAACATAGACACAGAAGTGCGGAATAGCTGGCAAATTTATTAGGACCCAGGAATCCATATGCAGCACAGGAACAGCAGAAAGGGAGAGGAGTTTATGAGTCAGTGTTTGGACAGAGAGGGGTGTAGGTGTGGGGCACAGTATGACAGGTGTAGGGGCAAGGCAGTGGGAACAGAGGTATTTGTGTGTGTGTGTGTGATCAGTATAGTAGGTTGAGGGGCTATACAGCAGGAATGCAGCCTGTAGCGATGTTGTCCTCTGTCATCTCTTGGATAAAGGGCACAACGGTGAGTGCTGACTCTTCATGCGTCTCCTAGAAGCCTGGTGATGGCAGAGTAGACTGAGGTTATAATCACAGGAAACAGAAACGGGCCTTAGATCACATGTGTCTACTTCAATGGACACTGGACAGTATTCATTTCTGCACCATAACCACAGGAAACAGACTGCTCTGCTGTTGTACATGACAAGAACATTATTTATATTCCTGTTGAGGATGTTGAAGAAGGAAGAACTGTTTTAAAACAAGTCACAGAATTTCTCTCTCAGCACAGCCTCTTTGATTCCAACCAATCAGGTTTCAAAAGTGGCTACTCTATGGAAAGCACTTCTCTCAGTAGCCTTATTAGAAGCCAAAACAGCAGCAGGACAATCCTCACTTCTCATGTCACTCCAGAACATGTCATTTATCAATCCCAGATGAGTTCTACACAATAGTAAAGGTACAATGAACAGGACATTTTACCTAAATCCTGCAAGCGGAGGCTTTAATACTCCCAATACTAATCTCTTACCTATGCCAGTGCATTCTCCCTATCTCCCATCCCTGGTATAGTTGTTTCGTTAATGCAGATACAGTTAGTGGTGTTACATTTCATATAAACTATCTCTCCATTGCTGAGGAGCTCAAATTGACCCGGTACTTTCTTAACAAATACCTTAATAACACATCATTTTAAAGCGTTACCAGTTACTGGTATGTCTCCCATGGCCAAGATGTTAATACTTCTAATATTCCCAATACTAATCTCTTACCGTAACCAGCACATTCTCCCCATGTCTTATCCCTGCTGTAGCTGTCTGTGGTTGCACACCATGGCTTGTCATAGTAATTGCTTGTGCATCTCTCGTACAAAACGTCCCTGTACTCAAAAGGGAAAACACAAGGTGCCCCTCCGGCATTTCCATTAAAATGGAAACAGAAACATAAATACCTCTTTCACATTACAGGTTTTGGGACACTTTATATGAAATTCTCTGTAGCCTTATTTTGAATACATGTAATATAGACATGGTTGTAGCCCTGTCTAATTGTGTAAATGTACCAAATGTACACTTTCATTCCGGTTAATCATGTTAGTTGCTACATTGATTGTTAGTTGCTATATTGGTTGCAATTGTGGAAGTGGGTAGGGTAGTCAAGGTGGATAGGGTACTCAAGGTGGTTGCTAGGCAGTTGCTAGGGTAGATATGGTGGTTACTATGCTGTTTGGCTGATTTACTGTGTTGCTTGACATGTTGCTTGATATTGCAGTCGTTGAAACATTGTACATCAACACAGATGTATTATCTGGGTACAAAACCAATATTTTCAGATTTTACAGGTAACATTTCTCACCTCATTTTACAAAATACATAGTCATACTGTATATCCCAAACTTCTTAGTTTGATGCCAAAAGAGAGATTGTTTTGTTAGCTCTGCCATTTTTAGTTTTTGAACAGGTTCTGTACAAGAGTACCTTGTCACGCATGACTTCACTCTCATTGGCTATTGCCAAATAGCCTCGCTCCACATTTGCATTGAAAATAAACTTCACTTCTATCCTGGGCCCTCCCAGCTGGTGACTTGACCTGTCGCTTGCACTCACTGAAAATAAATAGAAACCAGTCGCTTTGCGGCTTTGCCCAAGTCGCTAATAGCTAATCTGACTATGGGGTTACCCATCTCTCTCTCATTTCCTGTCACTCTACTATCCTATAGTACAATATATGATACAACTCATGTTACGATTAGGGCCCATGTAGCATTATCCAATTATAGTGGAATGAATTTTTAGGAATGAATTTTTAATGCATTATTAATACCTTATTACACAATATTTTAAACTATTACCAATTATGTCTCCTATGGCTAAGAATAATAATACTTCAAATCCTATATATATATTAGGGTGCATCAAATTTGAATGGGAAATTCAAATTTGAAAAACATCAAGTTGGCTGGCCTTGCATTTTGTTCCAATTGATAGAAAAGTGACTTTTGCAAAGTTTTGAGAAATTTCATTGAGGTTTAGGGGTGCCACCGGCCCTCTGTTTTTTGTTAGCTTAAGCGCTAATAATGCTAGTGGCCACCAATGGAGATCTAAGGTAACCAAAACTGCAGCTCAAGAAAACTGAGGTGATCTTTCTGTTTTTGGGTTTGCTGTGTTTAATGCATATTATAACAATCATATGTACTTAGAACATATGTATAGGTATTTTCTGCTCATTACATCTAGCTAAGACCTAAGCTTTTTGGAGGTTTAGTTAACCTAGAAAAGTATAGGCCTATCCAAAATAAATCATTATTAGCTCCACAACTATATAGTCTATTTACATAATCTTGGTAAGTATGGATAGGTAAGACCCCAGAGAACATGTAAGCAGTCTGTTATTGTCTAGGTGTTACTTTACCTTAGTGCCTTTAGTTTATAAATATAAAAAATATAAATGTGTTACCCTTGACTTAAATGTATTGTTAATTATAAAATAGATAGAACACACTCATGCCAATGATTATATCTGCCAAAATGCCATGAGGGTATGATGGTAATAATATGCATTAAAAAATGGCAAACACAAAAACAGAAAGATCACCTCAGTTTTCTTCAGCTGCAGTTTTTGTTACCTCAGTACTCCATTGGTGGCCACTAGCATTGTTAGCGCTTAAGCTAACAAAAAACAGAGGGCCGGTGGCACTATGTCATGTTCCAGTTCTGTTATATTCCGTTTGCCTGTTTTTACTTTCTTGTTCCTTGTCATTTGTACCTATGTTTCCTGTCTGTCCCTATGTCACTTCCTGTTTGTTTCCTGGTCTTGTTCTCCATGTGCTCCTTTGTTTGTTTATTCCTGCTAAGTTTCTAGCTCCACCCCTCACCTGTATCCAGTCTCGTTCCCTCGTTATTAGTCTTGTCAGTCCCTGCCTTAGTTCACCTGTTTCTTGTTCCCTTGTTTAGCCCTGTGTATTTAAGCCCCTGTCTTAGTTCAGTCTTTGTCAGTCATTGTTTGTCGAACCTTTTGTGTGTGCTCTGTGTTTCCTGTTCATTTGACTACGAAGTAAAGAATCAGTTCTTCAAGTTCCAGTATCTTGTCTTGCACTTGGGTCCAGCTACAGAATAATTGTGACAGCACCCCTAAACCATCATGTACCAGAAAAATATTTTGCATGTGTTGTTTGTACCTGTATTGGAACACTTTTATCACCCAGCCATATTAAAATTCAAGAATTGGTTAATTTGATGCACCCTAATATATATTATTATTTAATTTTTTTTCTACCATCTGGTAACTCTGACAACATTCTGTATTCATGCTGTTACTCTGTGTAAACCATGGTCAATCTAACAGACTACCGACTACGGATACTCTGTTAGGCCCCTGGCAAGTGGATTGAGCCCATGAGGCGTGGATCTGCCCAAGGTTTCTTCCTAAAAATGAATAATTAGTAATATAAGTGAAGGGAGTTATTCCTTGCTCCTCCTTACTCATGGCTGCTATCCGTACTGTCTATAAAGCACTGCGAGACAATGTACTGTATTTGAGCGCTCTACAAAATAGATTGAATTGAATTGAATTAATCCTTCTAACTGTAATCTCTTACCTGAGTCAGTGCATTCTCCCCATGTCTTATCCCTGCTGTAGCTGTCTGTGGTTGCACACCATGGCTTGTCATAGTAATTGCGTGTGCATCTCTGGTACAAAACTCCCCTGTACTCAAAAGGGAAAACACAAGGTGCCCCTCCAGCGTTTCCATTAATAGTAGGATATCCTAGAAATGTAACATAAAAACATCTTTCACATTACAGGTTTTGGGACACTTTATATGAAATTCTCTGTAGCCTTATTTGATGTTAACGCTGAATACACATAATGTAAACATGTGGCTGGAACAGTTCTCACTGCACTCAGGACTTGCCATTCTGCCAACTATAACTAAACCATGGCATGGGAGTTGCATGCTCTAACCACTGATCTAAAAGCCCAGACTTCCAACTCAGGGGTTAGAAGTAGTTCATAGGGCCATAGGGCATACAGGGCAATGCCCGGTGGGCCGACGGTCATTTTTGGGCCGGGGCTTTTACTCATAATTTTCATGAAGGATATTGGGCTAATTTAATTAAATCTCTCATGTTCATACAATATGCCCAATTTGCAGTGTTATTTTAGCAAGCCACAACGCTTTTATTATTGAATAAAATCATGGTGAGCCGCCATTGCCAAAAATGCCTGGGCCATTTTTTGGTCCCAGTCCGGCCCTGATCATTGGGTTGTGAGGATTTACACGTGCTGTCGCTGGCTAGACGAGGTTAGTTGGCATCCGTTACACATAAATTGCAAGTGGCAGTTGAAATTATGATGCAAATTAATGCAAAGACGGGAAACTCTGTGGCACAACCCGTCCGTATTCCCAGCCACGAAGCATGTCCAATTAGTTAAAGGCCTAGCAAGGGCCTATGTAGCATTAGGAGATACAACAATAATCTAAAATATGATATGGGTTTTGGTGCAAAAGAAATCATTGTGATCACTATATGTAATTTTGTTTGCAGTGCTTAATTTTGCTTAATAGGGATATAAATTTGCAGACCCTTTATATATTTTGACCCTTAAATATGGTACACCCTTTATATATTTTAATTTTTCACAAATGATCATAGATCTATTCACTTACCGGTGAGAAGTGATGGTGATGATGAGAGGACGTCTCCATCTGGAAATGCAATGAAATGGCATGAAGGAATCACAATGTGATGTTTTGAGTAAGAAGATGAAAAGAAGAAGTTGACTTTAGTTCAGTGTATTCATGTGACCTAATACCAGCACACAACGGTCATCTGTATTGTTTGTGGCTTTCATGTCTTGGTAATTTCTAGCCTGGGCCCGCCTGATGCTACATGGAATTTTGCTAAAGTCAGTATGGCCAAGGAGGCAACTCTTGAGCACAGAAAAATCAGAAAAAAAAGACCAAGTAATAAATGAGCAGGCTGAAGGAGATGAGCTTATGATGACTCTGTCCAGCTTTGTCCAATAACATTGATAGAAGTTTGATTGCATTTGATAGGCGTTTAGATTAATCCCTCCTTGGAATTCCCTGGCAATGCTAGCTTTGCTAGACCACAGTTTATTTCTGAATGTGATTGTGAAAGCCAGGCTGGGTAATTTCTCATTTTCATTTCAAATTGATGCAAAAGATTTTGTTTTCACTTTTAAATTGATGCAAAGGGACTATAAAACAATTTAGCTTTGAGTGTGAAGCAAGCCGATGAAATATTTGCCCCCTTATGTAAAACAGAGGGGTTTTTTTTTAAGGCGAGATACATACAGGTGACTACAGATTTTTTTTTTTTAAACGTATTACCATGGAATTATTATATTTATTATTTATTATTATATTACTATAGAACTTCACCAGTTCATTCATATCACCAACTGTATTACCAGACATGACTGCTATGCTGTCTTTGTAATGTGTGTTATGGAGCTGTTGCACCTACCTGCCCATCGGGAGAGGATCAGGACTCCATACACCACCAGAGAAAACATGATGGACCAGTGATGACTGGCGAATGCAAATGGCTGTGATCGTGTGAGAAGTGTGAGTGAGTGAGTGAGTGAGTGTGTGTGTGTGTGAGAAAGAATATATACAGTATCCATATGGCTGTTGCAACATATTTCATCAAAACATGACACTGCTATAAAATCAATTGTGCAAAAATCAACGGCTTGTCCCCTCCCCTTAACATAGCTCAGGAGGAAAAGATGAAGAAAAGAACACCCATTCTCTTGGGCAATACATGGCTTCAATATAAGTGTTTCAATTCAAATAAATTATAAAGAAAAGATAATTAGTATTACATCAAAAAGGGAGGACCTAAAAGGAAACTTCATATTTGGTCTTATATCTCATAGGAAAAAGTAATGTTTGAGCATATTACACAGCTTTATTTAAGCTTATAAGCCTATATGTTGCCTTGATAACTCGATAAAACCTTTATTTCAATAAAGAACTGTTGGATACAATGTATATGAAACAATAAAACACTTAAAATTAAACTTTTTACTTTAATGAAAGCATACACAAATGGGGCACTAGGACTCCCAGATTTGTTGGTGGTACTACTAAGCTACGCAAATTAGAATGACGATAAATCGGAAGCTGGAAACCACGGATCAGAATCTTTCTTTTGTGTGTGTGTGTGTGTGTTGTATGTTTTTTTTTTTTTAAGTTAATCATCCCCTCTTCACTTTAAAATGTGTTTGTATGTACATAAATGTTATGTTTATACTGTATGTGCATATAAAGGGAGATATTTTCAATAAAACATGCCATTCCCTGATTATTTATTATATTTTCAGTCTCTCTCTCTCTCTCACACACACACACACACATACAGAACTTAAGTTATTACTGTAATAATGCACACCGTGTTGGCCAGGTATCCACTGTGTGTGTTTTTTTAAGGCGAGATACTACAGGTGAATGGGGTAAAATGTTTAACTTGCAGATATTACCATGAAACTTCACCAGCTGACTAGCCTGGCGAATGCCAAACTAAAATCACAAGTGATATTTAGTCTGGGGACCTATTGCATTCCTCGTAGCGGAAGCATCGTTTACGATTGTCCAGAGCCGTTTATTGGGCGCTATGAATGTCTATCAGAGCGTCTGTACATACCTCGGAGCCAATACCAGAGCCACCACGTGACGTAAAATGCAATCAAGGGCCGTACAAATCCCTTTTTGTTCTGCGATTGGATACCGAAAGTAAGCGAGAAAAACGGCCATGGTCACCATACTGCTTTGCAGAGTGGAATGAAATAAGCGCGCAAAGGAGCATGGGAACTCCCAGGCTCAGTTGATTACAAACAGGAAGAAAAACATGTATTGCAAGTTTTCTGTAATTATATGTTTAAATATGCTACTTAGGCCAACTCTGATGAAATATGCACACTTTTGCATACAACAGCCTTAATCATATAATTCAGGATCAGAAAAATAATTTAAACAAATTCCTCTGTAAAAAATCTTCAAAAATATAGTTGGGAATGGCGTCGGAAATTAAAAAATAAATAAATAAAATAAAAATAAGGCTGTTGGCAGAATTTTCTGATTTACTTTTAAAATGTATGCACATTTGTGCATATTTAATTAGATTTGACTTAATATCCCTATTTGTGTGAGTGAAGTTTCATGGTGAAGTGTAAATCACTTAATTATCTAATATACTCAGCCCAACTACTATATATCCTAAATATTTCTCTAACCCTAGGTCAGATGAATCAATACTTTTAGGAATGATGAAACATCATTTTTATAATTATAAGACTACAGTATGCACAGTAAATGCTGTGGTAAACATTGAATAACTTTTCTTCTTTTTTTTTGTTGTAGCAGTCTTACAATGCTAGTAACAAGGTGTTTAAAATGCTTTCCAACTTTTTGAGAGGGAACATGCATGAGCTTTTTTAGATAAGATTTAAAAAATGTGATTGCAGAACTGGTGACCAAAGTGAGGGACATCAAGTCAAGTTAAGTTGTTTTTATTATCATTATTTTAACTATATACTGTACACACACAGAGACCCAGCACAGAGGGTGTGTCCGTATGTATGTGTGTGTGTCAGCCAGCTACAAAGACGATTAGAGCCACACTGCAAATATGGAGACGAAGATGTTTTGACCTTGAATCTTAAATGTTACTTTAATAGGAGGACTATTATAAATGTGTGTGTGTGTGTGTGTGTGTGTGTGTGTGTGTGTGTGTGTGTGTGTGTTTTTGGATCCAAGTATTTGGATCTTGTATCTTTTGCTTGTCTTCTGGACCCAAATAAAAGTAATCAAATTGTGATTTTTTCAGGGTGCAGTAACACCTGCATTAAAAGTCTACAGCTAATCCAAAAATGCAGCAGCTAGAACACTCACTAGAACTAAGAAATATGAACATATTTCTCCCATTCTAGCATCTCTACACTGGCTTCCTGTCAAAAGTCGAATTGACTTCAAAATCCTTCTCATGACGTATAAGGCACTTAATGGCTTAGCTCCTGCATATATTACAGATTTACTTGTTCCATACCATCCAGCAAGACCTCTGAGATCTCAAAATGCTGGCCTCCTTGAAAAAGTGACCATATCTAAAACTACAATTGGGGGAAGAGCTTTTGCCTATCGAGCACCTCTTCTATGGAATTCTATTCCTCCCTACATTCGCGAAGCGGACACTCTCAATACCTTTAAGTCTAGACTTAAAACCTTCCTTTTGACATTTCCTATAATTAGGAGTGGGCCATGGCATATCACCACTCCTCTTGGGCTTTCTTGGGAGGGCTACCTCTGCTGTTTTTCCAAGGCGGCCACTGACCACCCCCTTCTGGGTTGGTGAGATGCCATGTACCATACCTTAGTTATGCTGCGATAGCCTAGTGCTGCCACCTTCTGCACACTTGCCATCCTGTACAACCCTCTTTCTCCTCTCTCTCTCTCTCCCTCTCCTCACTCTAGCTAGATTATATGACACATATCATGAAGTGATATCCTCCTAGATTGGCCTAATCCTCTTGTTTCTGTTTCTCTATGTTTCTCTTGCCTCCTCTGCCCCGACGCACTGGCTGAGTGATGAACCTCCCGTACCTCCCTGCCACCAACCCTACCCCACTACGGATGCTGACCAACCTCCCCGGAGCCACACACCATGACCATCCCCCCTTTTCTCTGAGGCCCGTGATGGAACTGGCCTGATGGCCCCCTGATGACCACTACTTAGATGGCGACCAACACCCAATGAACTCTGATCCCACTCCAAATACTGACTAATCCCACACTCCAACTACTGACTCCATTCCTTGGCCCTGACTGTCGCACAAACTATGTGTATATCATCTCTGACTACATTCAGTATTCATACTGTTTTGTGTTAACCATGGTCAATCTATGCATCAGACTTTACGGATACTTTATTAGGCCCCAGGCAGGTAGGCTGAGTCCATGAGGCGTGGATCTGCCCAAGGTTTCTTCCTACATAACAAACTATTTACAAAGCGAGGGAGTTTTTCCTTGCCCCTGATTCTCATGGATGCTTCCCGTACTGTCTGTAAAGCGCCGCGAGACAATGTACTGTATTTGTGCGCTCTACAAATAAAATTGAATTGAATTGAATTGAATTGATTTTTGTGTGTGATTATTGTGAATTGTAATTTTGTGTGTGTGTGTGTGTGTGTGTGTGTGTGTGTGTGTGTGTGTGTGTGAGAGAGAGAGAGAGAGAGACTGTGACTCCAGCTCCATGCCCAACACAGACCAAGCTATTCTCATCAGTCACCATTTATGGTGCCTTTATTTTCATACAGTCCACTTTTATTTCCAGACTCACTGTGTCCACTCTGTCAGGGGGTGCTGGGGTTACATTATCTCAATCCAACCGCTACATGACATTAAGGGGTGTGTCGGAAACTTGTGTAACAGTGTTCATAATGGACTTGCCTCATTGAGCAGGCAGGACCACACTGAGATGACTTTGATCAGTTTGGCTTGACCCTTCTACCTAGAAAAAAGGAAGCATTGTCTGTTTGCAGAAAGAAGAAATGCTGTCGAGTGACTTAAGTTAACGGTCCAAAACAGACGTCATGATGTTAGGAAAGATAACAGCAGAATCATTTCTGCACAGAGATCAGGTCAGGTAGTTTTATTGTCATTTCACATATACACTGTATAGAGTGAAATGCCGTTTCATCATGGGTTAAGTTACATTACATGACATAAAGATGCCCAGTTGTGACATCTGGTAAGCTAAGAACCAAACAAAGCAGTTATGAAGCATTTCTGCCGATCTCCGAAACCTGAGTTCTTGCTGTCTGTTAAAGTCCACATAGCTTTGCCCTGGGGACATGCTAGCCTTACTAAATTGCTATCTATATGCCTCTGGCACCAAGTCATCATATAAGGCCGACTGTCTTCTTTACAGTAGGGAGTTTAAGCATGCACGGTTTTCCCGACTCCGACGAGACCCGGAAAACGAGCGTTTTGTGTAGGCTGCCATCTTGTGGCGGCGCCATTGTTGGACTGTCAACAAACCTTTTTGGCAATGCGCAGTCAATGACAGCTAACAGCAAAGACCATGGAATACTCTGATATTATACAAGTAGTAGTGAATCACGTAAATCACGGTATTTTACGGTGTGCTATCACGTTATCCCTATGGACAGATTGGTGATCTGGGTAGCTCAATAATGGCGCCTGCTTACTTCCGGTAGTTTCGTCGGATTCGTGTATAGTGTTACCACAAGTAGTATGTAGAAGTCAAATAGCAGGCATTTTCGCAAACGGCAACTGACGCGGTCTTTCAGGTCCAGGTTCCACATTTTCGTGGAATTCAGAAGTCCTACCCGGTCAGCAGCTGGCCAGACCAGCGACAGCTACGCCGAAGGTGTTACGTCACTGGGAGGGCGTGCTAGGCTAGGCCATTGCATAGCTGCCTGTCATAGTTAAGTCAGGGAGTTAGCGGTTTAGCCAAATCTAGATGTCATAGCAACAAGACATACATTCATCAGTTTCAACCTTGCATGTTTTTGTCACTCATCACTTTAGAATGCGTGTTTTTGGAGCAGAAAACCACGATCAGTCTGAACGGCGGCCACTACCAAAAGCAGGCAACATGACCTGCTGTCACATCACACGCCAAGCAAAGTTGCAGACTTCCCAAAACACACAAACCAGACGATATACACGCTGCAAGTGAGGAGCACTCACTACACACTCACAGGCCTATGTCACAGGCACAGGCAGAACTTAGCCAATTAGCACACTAGCCAACACAGCATAGCCCAAACAATATGTGCAAGGGCAATACCTTATCTACCATCTTTAAATTTATAAGTTTCTAAGATCTACCTCACATGGCCGTTTAAGGTCCTAAAGTAAAGGGGAACTCTTAATTTTTTCTAACTTTGAACATGATCCGACCTAGGAGACTGTAAAGGAGATAAGTTAGCTTCATCAGATATAAGCTGTTTGTAGACAAGTGGACTATTGCACAAAATTGAAAAATGGGTTTACAGCCAACACTTTGTTCCCAGGGGACTGCTAAATATTGAAACCTTTTCAAGACAAACCGATGTTTGAGGCATCAGGATTTGACAGTTGTGACAGATGGCAAGCTTCTGATAGTTTGCAGACACAGTTTAGCACCTTTACTGTTCACATACAAAAGCCTATGGTTGAGTCTCCAGCAGTCTTGGTGGAAATGCTCACAGGCACTTTTTTGGAATAGGGGGAGGGTGCATTCAAAGGCATAGTTTTCATAAAAACATTTGAGTTACTGAGCCATAATTTTGCACACCTTCCCTTGAGAGGTGAGGGCACATAATATCTGAGTATCAGACAATTCTGAGGGGTTGAAGTTGGAGCTGTTGGTCCATTTGACACGGAATGACCCCTATGCTTTCACAAGTTTATCATGTCTAACTCGTTTGTGGCAGTGTCCACCAGGTGTCTATGTCTAACTAGCTTGAATAGCTCAGATGAAAGTCTAGAGGTGTAGTGTGTAGAAGTGTCCACCAGGTGGCCATGTCTAACTAGCTTGTATAGCTCAGATGAATGTCTACAGGTGTAGTGTGTAGAAGTGTCCACCAGGTGACCATGTCTAACTAGCTTGTATCGATTGTCTACAGGTGTAGTTTGTGGCAGTGTCCACACACACACACACACACACACACACACACACCTTTCTCCACTTTTTTCCTCATTTTAAACCGTTGGTACAATACTTAATCGCATCTAATCTGGCAACATTTCTTGCTATAAGTCCTAAAAGCCCAATCAAGGTGGTTGATCAGGGGTTTGATGCCCAATTAAGGATGGTTAATGAGTGGGCTGATGCCCAATTGAGGTGGTTGGTAGCTGGTTTAATGCCGCTTCTGGTACCTGTAGCACTTGACATTTTGTCAAGTTGGGTTGAGTAAATGTTGATCAGTAAAAGCCAGTTCAACCGACCTGTCATCTAGAGATGTGTGTGTCAGGTTTGCCAACATAGTTGTTTGTACATTATTGGAAAAAATGTTACAGGTCTCTCCCACTCATATTAATCTAGAACTGGAACCATAATTGAAAGCCAATTTAGTCTGTTTCTGCCCAGTGTATTAAACACTAATCCGAGGAAACTAACGGAAGTAAGCAGGCGCCATTGTTGAGCTGTTAGATCACCAATCTGTCCATAGGGTTAACGTGATGGCACACCATAAAATGCTGTGATTTATGAGATTCACTACTACTTGTATAATGACAGAGTATTCCATGGTCTTTGCTGTTAGCTGTCATTGACTGTGCATTGTCAAAAGGGTTTGTTTACAGTCCAACAATGGCGTCCCCACAAGATGGCAGCATACACAAAATGCTCGTTGGATTCGTCTATAGAACCCAAAGCCAATTTAGTGTGTTTCTGCCCACACTATTTAACTTATTCTAGAACTCAAAGCTAATAGTTTTCTGCCCAGCGTATTAACTTTCCCAGTCTATTACTCAAAGCCAATTAGGCTGTTTCTGCCCAGCGTATTAAAGGTCCCATATTACAAAAGAAATCACTTTTTATGGCTTTTGAATGTGTTTCTTGGGTCTATACTGCCTCTACACACACTTTAAGTGGGATAAAAAGCCTCAATTTACACTGTTAGTAACTGTTCAGCGGCTGTGTGCTTAAGAAAGGCAACTTCAGTCATTTTCAACAAGAGCTCCATTGCTCAAGCTACTTGAGATTAGCCAATACTGAAGAAGCAAGACATTTTGGTCCAACCATAGGTAATTTCCTTGAACAGAGAATAATCACTTACAACTAGCCCAATGGGGCAGAATTTTGAACTGTATTTTTAACATCTTAACATACTCCAAATGTCACCATAAAAACTATGAAGTATCAACAGACAACTTACAACACAGAACTGTATTGTGTGACTACAAATGGCTGAAAAAGTGTTAAAACTGTGTTTATGCAAGCAGCCAAACAAACGGTTTTGTAAACATTGCACTAAAACACTATTTTAACCACTTTGTCAGACATTTGTAGTCATAAACACTACAGTGATGTGTTGTACTGTGTCTGATGATGTTACATAGCTTTTGGGGTGATATTTGGAGCATGTTTAGATGCTGAAAACAGTTTAAAAATCTGCCCATTTGGGCTAGTTGTAAGTGATTATTCTCTGTTCAAGGAAACCTATATGGTTGGACCAAAATGTCTTGTGTTCTCAGTATTGGCTAATCTCAAGTAGCTTGAGCGATAGAGCTCCTGTTGAAAATGACTGAAGTTGCCCTTTAACTTAGTCTAAAACTCAAGGCCAATTTATTTTTGCAAATATTCTGTCATATATTTTCATGGGACAACACAATAGAAATAAAACTTTGATAAAATTCAAAGTGATTGTTGTGAAAATAATAATATCTCAACAGGCAGCAATTAATGTCTAAACGCTGGCTACAAAAGTAAGTGAGCAATAAATAGCTATAGATAGACTGCTGTAGATAGCAAGAAAAACAAAAGAATTTGGAACACCTTGGAATTTGGAACACCTTTGGAACGCCTAAACGCAGTTTATATTACCTTATATTACCTTATTTTCAATTTCGAATGATTTTGTTGCCATGGACTAATTGTAAATTGTGTCTTTTGCATGTGCATTTTTTGTATAATGCAACATTTAGCAATGTTAAGTGCAGTGTTTGATTTTATTTATCCTTTATTTAACCAGGAAGAAACCCGTTGAGATTAAAAATCTCTTTTACAAGGGTGTCCTGGCCAAGTGGCGGCACAAGTTATTAAAATTGTAGTTGCATTAAAATGATAACAAATCAAGTATAACAACAACAAATCAATATAAACTCTATTAAGAGGTGAGGAAGAAAAGATGACAGGAGGGTAAACTGTGTTTACTTGTGTTTCCCACCACTACATCCTTGGTTGTTGGGGTGTATGAGTGTGTACTGTTTAGGTGTGCATTGTGTGTGTGTGAGTGTGTGCGCGCGCACAGTGTGTGTGTGTGTGTGTGTGTGTGTGTGTGTGTGTGTGTGTGTGTGTGTGTGTGTGTGTGTGTGTGTGTGTGTGTGTGTACATTATAGCATGTTGCTGCATGATTGTCCCTTTTTCTTTGGGGTCACACTTGAGCACCCCCATCTCAGACAAGACAATGACATGCCAGTGCCAACCTATCATAACTCAAACCGTCAATGTGTGTGTGTGTGTGTGTGTGTGTGTGTGTGTGTGTGTGTGTGTGTGTGTATGTGCATGTCAGGTGAAGTAATGACATGCCAATACAGCTCTCCCTTCCTTATGTCACACACACTAGACAAGCTCCATGTCCTGGTTATGCAAGACCACTATGCACTTTGGAACCACTTCACTGATAAAGACGCCATACAGATAACACACACACACACACACACACACACACACACACACACACACACCTTTCCTGACATACATATTCAACTGTATTCTCCACAATGGTTCACCTTGTTCTTTACAGCCTAACCCCCCCCCCCCACACACACACACACACACACAAACACACCCTACTTCCCTTACAAGACAGTGTTGCATATCATGGCATAATTAAGAGTCATTATCATTACGCAATTTACTGGAATAGTTTGCGTGTGTCTTTCTATACATATGAATCTGCCTCTGAGTGTGTGTGTGTGTGTGTGTGTGTGTGTGTGTGTGTGTGTGCGTGTGTGAATGTGCTTCTATGTGTCTCCATGTGTCTGTTTCTATGTGTTTAATCAGATTTGGAAAAAAAATTCAGACCACCTGAAATTTAAGCCAGATACAATGTGGATATGCAAAACTTTCTCTCATTTTTCCACAATCACACTTCCTTGACTTGTTTATTTTCCACTTTGAGCCCTGATTTAGTGGGTGACGATTACTCGTGCCATCGAGGTTCGCTTAGAAAAGCCAAGTTTTACTCTGTCTGTCTCCTGTGTTCTCGTTGGGCGGCGAGACGAGGAGAGCCTGTCTTAGAGCTCTGATCCGTCTATGATCCACTCCGACCACCGCCGCTGCCACAGCCTCAGGTCATGTTTACTTAGGGTTGGCATGGTTACGCAACTCTCCTTTCCCCTCCGCACTGGCATTTATCTGTGAGAGAGAGAGAGAGAAAGAGGGGGATAGAGGGAGAAAGACTGAGAGAGAGAGAGAGAGCACAAGAGAGAGAGGGGGAGGGAGAGAGAGTAAGAGAGAGAGAGAGAGAGAGAGAAAGAGGGAGAGAGAGAGAGAGAGAGAGACAGAGAGAGAGAGAGAGTCTAACTGCACTGATATAAGGAGGAAGAAGTTTCTAGATGTTCTGATGGCTCCACTGATTAGGGAGCGACTCGGAGACAGATGCGGTTTTGATGCGGCATGGAGTCGCCTGATCAAGGGCAGACCCACTCAACTGCTTGGAGTTATCTGGAAAATAGATACACCCTGATATGAACACACACACACACACACACACACACACACACACACACACACACACACACACACACACAATTACTCAGACATGGTGAAACAGCAAAGTAAACAGCATTTACTGATAGCCTTGCCCCCTCACATATAAGAGTCTATTCTGAAATACACAAGAGGGAATAAAAACACACTTATCAGTGCAGACTAACCCAGCCTAAATCTAATTCGTCAACTTTCTAATGCCTCCTCTGTGGCCAGCCCACCTGAGTCTCCTTCCTAGGATTAGACGAAGTACACTATGTGCTTTAACCTGCGTACGTTACCTCATGCACAGTATGCAGGGGCGTCGGTAGGAAGGGGAAAGTTATAAGGGGGATGATTCTAAGGGCCTGTACTGTCAATGACGGGGTCAGAGAAAATATTTGAAGGGCCCAAAATTATTTTTTATTTGAAATTTTTTTTCGTGGGACCAAAATTTCTAGCAGCGCCCCCTGACAGTATTTAGTATGTACTTTAGTCTGTAACCTGTGTAGGTTACCTTATGTGTGTAGTATACTAGTATGTATGTGTAGGTTACCTCATGTGTGTGCTTTAGTGTGTAACCTACGCACTGTATATGTTAACTCATGTCTGTACTGTAGGCCTATAGTATTTGCTTTTATCCTCTGAGTTGATCCAGCCAGGTTTGTCCCTAAGCCGTGTAGCCTACCTTAACCTTTAACCCCTCACCTTTCCAGGGGTCAGAGTGGAGTTGACTATTCCCCCAGCTCAATACAATGTTGCTTGTCCAAACTCATACCATAGAATTTAGTTCTCCTGTCAGTTTTGTTTGGTTGTGGGGAAAAAAGTTTCTTAGTAAATGAAGTTTCATTTCCTGAGAAACGGATGTTTTGGAAGAGCAACTTTCTGCAATTTTTGTGACTGAAATGCTGCTGTGAGGAAAAGGCTAACAAGCAGACAGGGCTGTTTCTAATGCAAACAGGACATGGGGTCCTTCACCCCTACAGACGCATTTATGAACCACATTGTTATACCGGTTATCTTCAAGCATCTTTCATTACGTACTATAATTATTTCTCTTACTGTAAACATAGTAGTTGCCTAACTCCAATCTAAAGTCATATTTTATAGAAAAACCAACTGAATTCTCTCAGGCTTGGGCCCTGGGCAATTGCCTGGTTTGCTTGACCTGTTGTGACGGATTTGTTAACGAGAACAACAACAACAACAACAACACCAGCACCATGATGACACAAGCAGAAGCAGGACTTGTTAAAGACATGTCTAAGCCTGTTTGTGTTTGTGTGTGTGTGTGTGTGTGTGTGTGTGTGTGTGTGTGTGTGTGTGTGTGTGTGTGTGTGTGTGTGTGTGTGTGCTCTGATAAATGACAAAGTCAACAGAGCAGAACTGGGCCACACTTGGGCCGGATCCGTTTCCATAGTTACTGCTCCTATCTGTGGGAACCCCCTCCATGATTCACAGAGTGATCTGGTGAAGTTTCACCTTTGTCCCCTCAAAGCACACACACACACACACACACACACACACACACACACACACACACACACACTCGAAGAGCCAATCCATACACAGTCACAACGCACACTCACACCCACCAGCTAAAACTCCTGAGCTCACACACACACTTCAATCAAGACAGGATTTACACACACACACCACTACCATTTGATTTCACCAGGGACCCCCCGCCAGAGGATAAGTGTACGTACACATACATAGAATCTGCCCTCTTGGGTGAATCTGTGGGAGCTGACGACTTGCGGAATAAGGAAGCTAAAACCGTCCGAGACCTTAGCACCGGCCGAGACCTCAGAAGGTGCCGAGACCTCAGTGGACAGTCTGGGCCAGCAACAAACCTATGACTCTTCTGGCCAACACGGTATGTGAACAACTCCTCTCTCTCTGTCTCTATCTCAGTCTGTCTGTTTGTCTGTCTCTCTCTGTCTGTCTCTCTCTCTCTCTCTGTCTCTCTCTCTCTATCTCTCTGCAGGGAAATCGATTTGTTTTATTTCTGTGTCAGTTGGCTACTATTTACAATGTAGAGTTTGGTTTCAAGAGGAGATATTTCATACACCCACACACAGACACACAAACATACACACACACACACACACACACACACACACACACACACACACACACACACACACACACACACACACACACACACACACACACACACAGAAAGTTATCTGAGATGTCTGTATTATGTTCTATAGTTTTCCATGTCATGTCAGGTGACCCATGATCAGGTTGTTACAAAAAAATCACAATTACTCAGTAAAATCACCACCTAGACTGTAAAACTCAAAGTGCTCTCCCCTCCTCCTCTGAGAGAGATAGAGAGAACTAGAGAAAGTAAGGGACTTGTAATTCTGATGATTAAAATTGTTCGGACAAAGAGCTCCAAATGGGAGGTGAGAGATGAATAGTGAAAGAGAGAGAGAGAGAGAGAGAGAGAGAGAGAGAGAGAGAGAGAGAGAGAGAGAGAGAGAGAGAGAGAGAGAGAGAGAGAAAGTATGGGAGTTGTATCTGATGATTACTGTAAAACTGTTCAGACAAAGAGCTCCTGATGGGAGGAGAGAGAGAGAGAGAGAGAGAGAGTGAGTGAGGAAAAAGAGAGTGAGAGAGTTTGAGAGTTGTAATTCTCATGATTAAAAGTGTTCAGACAAAGAGGTCCTAATGGGAGGAGAGGGGTCCAGTACGATCTGAACCCTCACACCTCTTACCTGCTAGAGTGAGAAAAGTGGGTCAGAACAAACAGAACTTCTTCTATACTTTCTTCTCAAAAGTTGGAGTTCAGAAGACCACTTTGCTATGATGAGGCTTTGAAGTTCGGTAGCAAAAATACACAGCATGTAAAAGTAAAAGTTATTTTACATGTGTGACCCCTAGGGGGAGTATTGAGTAAATTACCAGTCAAACCTAAATTTGAATGCTAATCCCGAAGACCACCAGCAGGCTTTCCCAATAAAGGGAAATGAAATGGAGAGAGAGGGACTGGAGTATTATCAAAATTAATACAATGTTTATTATATATTCTTCAAATCACATACAAAATGACACACACACACACACACACACACACACACACAGACAATAGGCCTTCAGGGCAACAAATTCACAGTTGAGGGCAATAAATATCACAGCAAAGGTGTTTGGATAAACAGCACACAATACACTTCAAAAATGACTCAGTAGGCAAACACTCCCAGAGCACATCGGTCACACAAAAATTGTGGAAATTACATTAAACAAGCCAATGGCCACAACAAAGTTATTGTCTCCCCTCCTAGAATATTGCACAGACCCAATGGCCTAAATAAATAGCACATACAATAGACATACAAACATTGAACAACCAGGACAGCACTAGGCAACAAGGTGGGCTCCCGGCCCACACGCTCGCACACACACGCACTCAAACACAAAATAATACTAAAAATCGAGCACAGGAAAAACAGTGGCTAATGCAGCAGATGACGGTCCTCCTGCAAGGAAAACAGGGCCACAATGTCATAAGAATATATCAATATCAGACCGAAGCCGTTCATCAGCGAACTGATTCAATTAGTCTAGGCTGCAATGGTCTGCAGTTAGCTATAAACAGTAGAACAGGGCAAGAAGCTAAGGTAGCATACGTGTATACATTACCAACCTGTAGAAACGCAGGCCGCAGAGCTGAGCCGGAAGACTATTGTGGTTTTCAAACGATCCCGTAGTGGACCCGATTTTACTTGTACGTTCACAGGCAAAACTACAATGCAAACAGTATCCAATCAGCATAAGCACCTAGATAAAACACTCCGCAATAAACAAACGTGAGGGAGAAAGGAAGCCGTGAACTTACATTAACTGCACCACAAACAGCACTCAGTTGACTCGTAACGACCACACTCCTATGAAGGTGACTATAGTAAACAAAACGCAGACCAACGTGATTCATAAGGGCAACTGCTTATGGCTAAAGGAACATACAGGCTCGCAGCCGGAAAGTTTGTCAAGGCGAGAAGCTGGACGCAAACACACACGCCAGTGAAGGATCACGCAGGCACCAAGCCAGGCTATAAAACAGTGCAGTGGTCCAAATCAAACCAGAAACGTGCCAACCATTTCATTAGAAAGTTGCAAGGCATTTAAGCATAAGGAACTTACGTTCACTCGCACAACAAAGAACTCCTGTGTGAAGCCAAAAGACGAAAGGCACTAATGAGCTACCGGAGGACGCGGCCATATTTAACAGGGCTGATCCACCTGATACAATCAAGGCATCAGTCCTACCCACTACACATGGACGGAATACCTCTTCTGGTTCGGTGTGCTCTTCAATCTTCAAAGTTCAGTAGGGATTTGCACACACTTCCGTTTAGGATCTAGACTATATGCTATGGTTGGTCTTTTCTTTTTGGGATGTAGATTAGGCTATAGTATCCGTCTGTCCATGTAGGATGTATAGATTAATATAGATCTTTTTCTTTTTGGGACGTAGATTAGTATCCGTCTGTCCATGTAGGATGTATAGAATGGTATTGGCATATCCTTGTGGGATGTACAAATGAGGTTAGGCCTGTCCAATTATTTAAATGAAATGATGTACTGTCATTAAACATTTTGTCCACAGCAGAACAACTGGTCTGGTCTGTATCATCTCTGTACACATCTCATTTAGTGCATTATTTATGTCATAAACAAATCTATTTAATTGTGTGTGTGTGTGTGTGTGTGTGTGTGTGTGTGTGTGTGTGTGTGTGTGTGTGTGTGTGTGTATATATATATATGTGTGTGTACAGTGTGGGTTCAATATACCCACACTTTCTCTCTCTATGGCGCGTTGTGTGTGTAGGGGCTTTGTGTTTGTGAGAGAGTGTATGTGTAATGTAGGTGTGTGAAAGGGGTGTATGTGTGGTGAGCAGTGTTGGGCAAGTTACTGCAAAACTATAATGCGTTATTTATTACTTGTTACTGACATTTTAAAGTAATCCCTTACATTACAATATTAGTGTTTTGAAAATGTAAGGTGCTACATTACTGTTGCATTACTTTTAAGTTACTCCTCAGGCCCTCCGGTAGCCTATGACCTTCACTAATTCGTTATGTTGAGAATGACAAGCGGAGACTGTAAAGTTCTACATTAATTCCGGCACAGCAGACGTTTTACTCCTGCTGACCTCTCAGTGATTTTTGGCGAATTTGTATTGAGGAAAAAAACACCACTTCATTCCAAGTTAAAAATGCGTTGTAACTTGAGTTACTGACAATTGTACCGAGTAAAATATTACCAATTTTTTTCCTGTAATGCCTTACATTACCAAGTTACCACAAAAAGCAATGGGTCATTCCGTGTGAAATCAACCAGTGACGGACCGGTCACCCTCTCTGAAAAATCTGAAAAAAATTACAGTTGTTTGTATACACAACCTATGCTTGAATCTGAAATAGTAAGTCTGTATCACTAACGGTTGCAAAAGTACAGCCATTTGAAAGTTCAAGTAATTTTAAGCATTTTGGTGAACAAGCCTTTTGTCCAACTTCCAACATAACTGGCTCTTTTAGTATTTCACACACAATGATGAAACCATGTGCATAGAAACACATTTTCCTGTAGAGTTCAAAAATCTACTCAGATCAGATGTATCTTGTGTAGTTTCCCCTCTCCAGAGCTCTGAAGATGGCTGTAAATTCTATGTGTGATTTCACACCACCACCTTTCAGGGCTTCTTGTTCAAAAAGGAAGTGAGACAAATTTATCCGAGTTTTTTTCCCACTCAAATATGGATTTTGCGGCCTTGTTTATGCATTAACTTTTGTTGATAATGTTATCATACTGTCAGAGCATTTCTTCAAAGATGGTTCCAATTTTGGAAAATGCTGTTTTCATCCTCTTATTTTACCATGTGGACAGTTTGCAAGATTTTTTTAAATTTTACCATGACTCATTCAGTATCTGAGGAACATCTGTCCAAAATTTTGTGTTGTTGCTGAGTCTCGTTATTGTGATATGATTTTTTGAAAATATTGTCAGTAACTCCACGGATTTACATTGACTTCCATTGTATTGAAAGTGCACCACATATGGCGCAATGTGGTACTGCAGATAAGCAAGGAGAAATCCAGCATAAAGCCAATAGGCCCATTGTTCCAGTTACCTGAATGCTGTCTTTCAGAAAAAGAACATAAAAATTGATTATAGACCAAATAACAAACAAACTAATGCTGAGTGAATGGGGCAGAATTAAATAGAAATGAAAGTAAGTTGTTGGGTAGGATTTCTCCTTTAATTCAGTGGATTTACTGACAATATTTTCAAAAAATCATATCTAAATAACGAGACTCAGCAACAACACCAAAGTTTGGATAGGTGTTCCTCAGATACTGAATGACTCATAGTAAAATTTAAAAAAATCTTGCTAACTGTCCACGTGGTGAAATGAGAGGATGAATATGGCCATTGTAAAAATCATACCTGTTTTTTAAAAAAACGCTCTGACAGTATGATAACAATATCAACAAAAGTTAATGCACAAACAGGACTGCAAAATCCATATGTGAATAGGAAAAATACTCCGATAAATTTGTCTCACTTAGTTTTTGCACAAGAAGCCCTGAAAGGTGGAGGTGTCCAAACAAGTATAGAATTTATTGCCATTTTCAAAGCTTTGGAGGGGAAAATAAAACCAGATATATCTGACCTGAGCTGATTTTTGAATTCTACAGGAAAATGTGTTTCTATTCACATGGTTTCACAATTGTGTGTGAAATACTGAAAGAGCCAGCAATGTTGGAAGTTGAACAAAAGGCTTGTTCACCAAAATGCTTAAAAATACTTGAAATTTCAAATGGCTGTACTTTTGCAACCATTAGTGATACAGACTTACTATTTCAGATTCAAGCATAGGTTGAGCATACAAACAACTGTAATTTTTTTCAGATTTTTCAGAGAGGGTGACTGGTCCGTCACTGGTTGATTTCACACGGAATGACCCCAATGCACTACAGTAATTGGTTACTTTTGTAACTCGTTACTCCCAACACTGGTGGTGTGTTCTGAAATGGTGTGGATTTGTGTGTTTAGTATGTTTAACGTTGATGTTGATGGTGATGATCTACCCCTTATTTCATGGCATTTACTGACATACTGTATTTGACTAGCTTGGGCCCGCCCATACCTCCTGTTGCTGCATGAAATTTCGTGATCAAGTCAGTATTTCAAACCCGTAAAAATCAACTTCAACTTTCCAACCCGTAAAAATCAGGACCCAATGAGAAACAAGCAGGTGGAAGAGGTAAGCTTACGATGACTCTGTCCAGCTCTGTCCCATATATTGATAGAAGTTTGATAGCATTCGATTGACGTTTAGATTAATCCTGCCCGGAATGCTAGTTTGCCAGACCACAGGTAATTTCTGAACATTGTGGCACAAGCCAGGTAGCCTCGTGAGACCAAACTGATCTCGCGAGCTTCAGGTCTTCACTCGCAGCTCAGTCTGGCTACTCTCCGTTGAAGAGAATTTGGAGCAGTTCGCCAAACGAACGTCTAATCAGCGTTGGCTTTGAGGCATGTTGAGGAGTGGCGCAACGAGAAGTGGGTCTAAAGAACATGTACGTACAGTATGTTAGTACGTCATATGCGGTCTGATTGGTTGATTTGGCCCGTCTATCACAATCACAATCAGCCAAAACTAAACTAACGAAAACGAAACTAACGACCCAAAACTACTTCAACGGATGGTTCCCAGATGGAGTTGCGGGAGCAAGTCCATCTGGCGGAGTCAGGTTACAAGCCAGGCTAGTATTTGGCAGCAAGAGCTGCTGCCTGTCTATGTCCTTTTGGTGCAAGTAAGAGCAGCAGTAACGCCTGTTCACTCCGGCTATAGAGGATCCTGGGGTTAGGGGTTTGACTCGATCAAAGTTTGTTTCTGTTATGTTTGAATATTTCTCAGACTGAAGAAGAAAGTCTAGTTCTGTCTTGACCTCACCTGTCGTACGGTGACCACATAACCTTTGTTCCCTTGGCAACCAATACTGCCTTAGTCTACCTTTTCTATGGCAAGGCTATGGTTTCTTTTTCTTTCTCTCTCTCTCTCTCTCTCTCTCTCTCTCTCTCTCTGTCTCTTTCTTGTTCATATATTTCTCTCTGCCTCCTTCTGGGTGTGTGTGTGTGTGTGTGTGTGTGTGTGTGTGTGTGAATTTGGTCATTGAATGGTAGACCTATGACCTCCTGCAGTGACTCCAACAATAGGTTGTCTGTAATTACGGTACATAATGTATTTTAGTCCTATTTAGTCTTAGTCCTATAATAAAGTGTGTGTGTGTCCATAAGTAAAAGCCCTAAAAGCATACAGCTCCAGCCAGCCAGTGCCTATCTCAGAGCAGCTCAAACCTCTCAACAGCCGAGTAGCCTCTCACTGCAGTCTGTAGGATAAGTAAGGGATAACGGTCTTCAAGGTGTTCCGATATTAGGTAATAATGGACGAGATGGAAGCGAAGATCAGCCTCCACCAAGTCCATTATTACCTTACATCAGGACACCTCGAAGGCCGTTATCCCGCTTATCACCTGGTTGCAACTAAAACGTATAGACGGTAAGCAAGTGTTTCAAGCATAAACAAAAATGTGGTTCCGTTTAGAGACACCTGTTGGTTGGGGTACTATGAAAGAAAATCCACAAGGCTGTATTCTAAAGAGCATTATGGAACCCTGGTAAAACTTTTTTTTTACCTGACAAACGTCTAGTGTTGCCACATGTACTGGATTTTCCTTGATTGTCCCATTTTTTTGTACATCTGTCCCAGAAAGCTGATAAATCTTTCCAGGACACATATTGTCCTGGAGTTTGGCGAAAATGTTCTTTTTCACATATTCATTAGTTTCACTTTTGAATAAACCTATGATTCTGCTGTTGCACCAGTGTTCCCTTCCACTATTTTACATAGGCCAAGTCTTGCTGTGTTGGAATGCTGTAGGCGCCCGCTTGTTTTTATTTGATTGCTTATTTGCGGAATCCTAAGACTCTTGGAATCTCCTGCATTTAATGGA
>JAODXP020000110.1:40694-43792 GCA_027497455.2 Sardinella longiceps
TGAACGACTGAGTCACTTTGAGCTTCACCCGTCTGTCTTGCACTGGATGAAAACTGAATGCATTCAACCATTTCTGGAGAGGTTGGGTCCGGATGAGACCCAATGGCACCACTGCTGTTGCCGCCACTATTGTGCCAAGCAGCCTTTGAAATTTTACCAAGTCCAGTCTCCTGCAGAGACGGAACTGGCTCACCAGTGACAGAAGCCTCATTACCCTGAGAGGGGGGAGTGAGGCATGCATTGCCACAGAGTCTATCTGAAGCCGCACGAACGACACATCCTGTGTAGGAGATGAGGTTGCTCTTTTCTAGGTTCACCCTGAACCCTAAGTTCAGCACGTGGTGGATGACCCTTCTCCGTATCCAGCACAACATGGCAGTGACCTGGGGCACAAATCAACCAGTTGTTTAAGTACGGTAGGATCTTCAGACCCGCCGTTTGAAGAGGGGTTAAGGCTGCCGCCACGCCTCGAGAAGACCAACATCTATTATGTGGTGTACATTTTGAAAGGCAGGACCTTTAAAAAGACACTTAACCTTGTGAGGTCCAAAATGGGACACAGACCCCCGTCCTATTTCGGAATGATAAAATATGTGCTGTAAAACCCAGCAAGCTGTTCGCTGGAGTCTACCGACTCTTATCGCGGCCATCGCTAAAAGATTTAAAATCTCTTGGTTTAAAATGTCTGCCTGGACTGGGTCTCTGACCACAGTCATATGAACCCCAGAGAAAGGAGCAGGTAGGTGCTGCTGAAACTGAATTCTGTAGCCGTTTGCTACTGTGGTAAGCACCCAATGGTCTGACACACATTTTTCCTAGCTGTCCAGGCGAAGCTGGGACACGGCCTCAGCAGGCGGCCCCATACAGCTACGTGGTGTAGCCCCTGGGACGTGACCAGTCTGGTTGGGGATAAGAGACCCTGAAACCATATGAAGGACCAGCCCTATTGGACGCACGACGGACTGACACTGTCCGAGAACGTTCTGCAGCCTCGGCCAAGCCCTGAGAGTCAGGATGAAAAACTCTACCGGGAACAACCAGCATGCCTATAAGGTCTCTCTTCACACGCTGAGAGAGAAGTCTGCGAATCTGTCTGCATGCCATCACTGTGGAGGCTATGACCGTCCCCACATCTCTGATAAGTTGAGAGTGGGTCATATGAGCAAAGTCAACCAGTGACAAGGTGTCTCGATCAGACCCGACCAACTTTCTGATCGCTGCCAGTAGTATAGCCAGTGCAGTACTAGAGCGTGCAGCTCGGACTGCTGCAATGTGAGCACGACACACAAGGGAATCAGTCTTACGACAGCCTTTGACTGGGCATTTGGGAATAGCAGTCACCCGTGCCAGTCCTAGAGAAGTAAAGGCTGCCGTGTCACGTTCGATAGGCGGCATGTCACCCAGGCCGGAGCCTGCCTCGAACTGGTGCTTCGCAAACCTCTGACACCCAGCTGTAAACTGTGTGTATGTGTGTGTGTGTGTGTGTGTGGGGGGGGGGGGGTTGCAGGGTTGCCCCAGGACTTCTTTAGCAACTCAACATAATTCAGCAAACTTGGGAGGCCATGCTTACAAATACTTACCAAAATATAAGCAGTGCTAACAACAGCTTGTACATACTTACCAAAACACAAGCGGTGCTAATAACAGCTTACAAATATTTACCGGAATATAAGCGTCGCTAATATGCAAGACTTGTGTATGTACACAGAGTATAGCGAACAGAACAGAAAGGAGACTAATGTGCGCTAACGCACTGCTCATTAAGTAGTAGCTGAATAAACAGCAAACAAAAGAGACTGATATGCGCGCACGCACTGCTCAATAAAGCTGACAAGCTGTAACCTGACCACAGTGCACAACACACTGTAGCCTATAAACAGCATACAAGAGAGACTGATATGCGCGCACGCACTGCTCAATAAAGCTGACAAGCTGTAACCTCACCTCAGGGCACAACATGCTGTAGCCTATAAACAGCAAACAAAAGAGACTGACATGCGCGCACGCACTGCTCAATAAAGTAGACAAACTGGAACCTACAGCGCACACGCTGTACGGGTCAGTAATGGAAAAAGGCTCACATGCGCGTACGCAATGCTTTTTTTTTTTTCTTAAAATAAGCTTTGCTTGTTTAATGCCTCTTTGCAATGCTTCTTTCAACAGCAAACAAAAAGACTGATATGCGCGCACGCACTGCTCAATAAAGTAGACAAACTGAAACCTACAGCACACATGCTGTACGGGCAGGCATGGACTGGCCATAGGGCATACAGGGAAATGCCCGGTGGGCTGACAAGTCATTTTTGGGCCAGGGCTGTCATTTACTCACAATTTTCATGAAGCATATTGGGTTAGTTTAATTACTGCCCTCATATTAATGCAATAATATGTCCAACTTAGTGTTATTTTAGCTAGCCACAACATTATTATTATTGAATAAAATTATAGTGGGCCGCCATGGCCAAAAATACCCTGGGTACGGATCAGCAATGGGAAAAAGGCTCACATGCGCGTACGCAATGCTTCTTTCTCTTAAAATAAGCTTTTCTTATTTAATGCTTCTTTCTCAAAGTAAGCTTTAAGCCTATGCCCAAATAAGAAAAACACACACTATAGGCAAAGCACAGCAGAAGACTCAAGTGCACGCATGCACTACTTAGCAAGTAAATTTACATTTACATTTATGCATTTAGCAGACGCTTTTATCCAAAGCGACTTACAAAAGAGGGATAACAATCAAGCTGCAACACCATACAAGTAAATGCCTACTGGAGTGCCATTTGCAAAATAGGAAAGCAAGTGCAAGAGTTTAGAAGTGCTTGATCAATGCATTCCAAGTTATTTAAGGAACTAGGACAAGAAATATTCTTGAAAGAGCTGGGTCTTCAAGAGTTTCTTGAAAGTAAATAAGCTCAACAGATTAACTGTAGGCCTGATCAATAAAGGAACCTGATGCTGGCGAATGCGCCCTTATTATACTCGTCATAGCAACAAGATGTACATTCATCACTTTCGACCTCGCATGTTTTTGTCACTCACAATTTCAGAACACTCGCAAAAAAGCGTGTTTAGTGTGAACGACCGCTTAGTCAAGATAA